>NDXB01000866.1:24818-59323 GCA_002631895.1 Agapornis roseicollis
TTTTTTTTTTTTTTTTTTCCTTGTTGGTTACAATACTTCTTTAATCTACAAAGAAATCATACCTGTGTGACAGGCCAACTGAAACATGATGAGGTCAAACCTTTGCAAAAGCCCACAGCCATCCCATATTGCAGGTGCTTTCTCTTTATGGGGAATGCTAAAGATAATGAAAAAGACAGACAACCTGCAACTCTTAGTTTATCCTTAATCTGTGATCAATCTATTCAGGGTGACTACTCATGTTCTTAAAAGCATTTTAGGCTAGCCAAGGGAACAAAGATCATTCCTAGATGCCTTGCTACATTTGTAACAGATTTGATTATGCAGGAATAATATATGTAGCTGATACACACTGAGACATATATTAATTCTAATGGTAGTATATTTCTTGTTGTGTGAGTATGTGGTGCAAACTCTAATGCTTCCACCTAGTTTCACAGGTCACGAAGGTTCAAGGCAGGTGAGTGCTCAAGTTGAAAGCAGTGATAAGTTTTATACTAGCTAACCTTTGACATGATAGTATTATTTCACATACTTCTATATATCCATGTGCTGTTACAGATCAGTGGAAGGAAGCAGATCTTACACAATTTAGACCACATATCCCCAGCTGCTGTATATTGTCTTATCCCATGTAAACTTCTAAAGCAGAGTTGGAAGAATGAATTTCTATGGCTGCAACACCTGATCTGATAGCTGATGCTACAGGGAGTTTTTTTTAGGAAGTGGTCTGCTTCCTAGGGTAGTTTTGGACGTGGAAATACAGTTCTGCACTGAATGTTGGACAGGACTTGAGACCTTCAGAAAAGATGCTTTGGGAAAGACCTTATTTGACTCGGAGGTGAAAGTAGGTCCTGGATTTCAGCTGAACTTATCCCATAGCAGATATGAGACTTTAACCTCACAAAATGCTTTTCTAGCTAACAGCATTCTTCTGTCTCTATGACAAGTAGTGCATTTTAACTCCTGGTCTTTATAACTGTTGCACATTATGTTAATTCATTATCATTCTTGGTATCTCCCACCTCAGGTGTGGCTGTTATTCAATGGATGAAGCAATTCCTAAATGCTGGCCATGGTGAAATGCTTTAACATGGTGAAATGTTTTAAAATATTATATTTTGACTTAAAAGGGTTCAGTAACCCTGATTATGCTAGATTATGCAAACGCAAAAGTGTGTATGTGCATGTGTGTGTAGTGTCTTTTCACAGATATTTAGAGATAAGTAACTTTGAATAATAGCTCTCATCTTGCTTTATAAGGCTCTTCCTGCCAAAAGAAATTGGCTATTGGAAGTTATGTATTCATAATAAAATTAAGCTATATTTCATATTTTGTTTTATAAAGTGTTGGCTCATCTTTGTTTACTATCACTTCTGCCATGGTAACATGAAGGGCTGCAGATCCTAGGAGCAATCGAGCTGGAGCTATTGCTCTTCTGAGGGCTCGGAAAACCAAATATTTTGTATAGTTTGCATTATATCTATCAACAGCTTTCCTGTTTTGCCTTATTAGACCTTTAAGGGACTTAACAGACATCAAACAATAATGGTGATGAACATGGTCCTGCTGGACACCCCATGCACAATGGCTCTTTAGAGTTATACAGAAATTACTCCTTATTGGTAGCTAAACCCTGAAAGAGCACATTTGCCCTAATTATAAAGGGTATGAAAAAGAGTCCCCAGAGTGACTGTGCAGACTGCTGTTTGTCAGACATTGCAGATAATTTTTAAAAAAGCCCCAAGAAACACAATGCAGTTAAAATGTAATTGACTCTTTATAATGTTCCTGTCAAATGAATTACAATGTGAAATAAGATGAGAGAATATATGCAATGAGAGACAGTAAATTGTATTTATTACTTAATGAAAGTATCTAAGTAGCAGTGCTGCATCAGAGGACATTATCTGCTCCCAGTTAATGTTGGTAGTTTGGTAGTAACCGCAGTCAGGATTAGGGCTCTATATCAGCGTAACAGCTAAGTGTGTTATGTGTGTTGTTTGATCTGTAGCAGGAGTAATTAACAGTGCTTATGGTCAGAATGATTCCCGAGGTATATATTATATGTTGAAAGTCAAATATGTGGTGTGAGATTTTTCTGAGTCATTTCTTACTGACACCCCAGATTTCATCAGCCCCGTCTCTGTCTGATCAGCACTTTCCAGGACTGAACTTTAATGAATGTGCCTAAATGTAGGCATCTGACAAAGCTGCTGATTAGGCAAAGACAGCTGAAATGGCTGCTAGACACCATAGGAAAGAGTGTTGGGGTATCTCCAGGCAAGTCTTTTGTGGGTGGCTTTAGAACACACATATGATGGGTTCCAGGTTTGGCCTGGAAAGCGAAAGGTGAGCAATTCATACTGACATAGGGCTTAATTCTACCATGAGAATAATAGTAAGTCCCACATATCTGATTTTACTTACTTAGGATTATTTTGAGCAGGTCAAGAATATCAGGCAATATGTAGAAATCTGATGCTTTATCCTTCTGTTGAACTTGGGGAGTGGAAATTGCAGTTCAGGCAGTCTGGTTTTAAATAATGTCTAGCCCCAGATGATTTAATTTCTAATAAATTATCAGCTGAGTATTTGATTTCAGAAATTGTTTACTTCTGTGACACGTACAGACCTGAGAAGCCAACTAAGGAAATCTGATAATGACAGATCACCCTGCCACACTGCAAAACCTGCATGAGACAAGATTAAATATGAGCTAAAATTTCCGTTGTGCCACCTGACAATCTCCTTAGATCTGTTATACCTTTGAAATCTCTTCTAGAAGTGATGTGCTTAGCCTACAAAACCAGTAAAAATAAACCGTACTACTTGTTAAATACATTGCAGCCCATGTGAAAGGAGTATCATGGCTTGGAGACATTTACTGCTGTGCTGCACGTACAGTCTCACAACCACTGTGTGGTATTCAGTGTGGCTTTGTGTGTTCTGCTCTACTGGCACCAGTCCTCCATTCACAGAGGGTTGTTTGGCTCTTCAGTGCTCTTCATTGCTCTCCATTGACAACCATCCTGCATATAAGTAGTAATGGCTTGTATTTTTCTTTACCTTATTTTGCCACAGAGAGAAAGACCCAGTAACAAAAAGTGTAACCAGTAGGCCATAGACATCAGACATGCTTGATTACTCAGTATCATTGCTGGCAGCTGGGGAAAGGTTGGTGTGAGCAGGTTAGAGTTAGGGACAGAGCTTGGCATACAGTACAGGGAGCTCATGGAATAGCACAGCTTGTCCCTGCGAGACCTACAAGCTGACAGCAGGAAAAAAGACAACTAGAAACACCATCCTAGACCTCCTTTTTCCACCCAGAGTTAACCAGTTTTTAACTGTTTTTAAGAAGTGCTATTGCCACATTTGTAGTGTACAGCATGTCTAAAATTCTCATAATAACTGTGGGAGATGTTTTTTGCTTATTTTCTGTGTAAATTTAATTTCTTATGTAGTTTTTAGGAATTTCTGTTCTGATTAGGCTTGGAGCAAGTGTTCTTATGCTGTTGGATAGCTCTTGATCTTCTGACTGATTAAATAAACCCCTTTCCACACACAAGGATTATAAAGCAACACAAAACAACAACAAATAAAGCCTCAGGTGGTGTAATCTTTAATACTCTTTCTAGTACTATCACCTTTTGCATTTAATGTGCCATTCAGATGACTTTGTGAAGAATATTTTAGGAATACATAGATATTGAAGCATTGATTTTATTATTCATCTGCAATGTAAGAATCAAAATCGGCTTTATAGGTGCAATTTTCTCTTCACTAAGGGTACAAAGCTCAAAAATTGCAAGAATAATTTCATCTTTCTCTTTCAAATAAAAATAAATAGATGAGTTCATCAAGGAAATTGCTGACCTGTTACATTTTTTCTTTCATTTGCTAATGATCCCCTTTTCCGTTGAATAAAGCTTGAGCCTGGTGATTTTTCTTGCAATGTGTACGTGTATATCTGGTAAATTAATGTCAGTGTGCTGGGGAAGATGGTAGCCATAGGCCAGGGCTTTCCGTTGCCATGGATCCATTGCAGACCTCTCTGATTGTAGCTTGTTAGGGCTTTGTTTAAACAAGTAGGAACTGGAGGGGAAAAAAGGTTTTCAGCTATTTCTGTCATTTACATTTTAACTGTTCTAATTGTCCTAATTTCCTTCCTATTTACAATGAATGGCTAGGGGAGTAAGCCTTCAGAAGTGACCACTACCCTCTTCAAACTCAGGCCACGCACTCTGTCCATGTTTTTTTTCCCCGTGTTATTATGGCATGGAAACGATATAGCCTGCTTCAGTCTGCCTGTGGGAAACAACATGCTATACCTTATGTACATGCATACTCATCACCTATAAAATATAGTGTGAGAACTGACAGCACTTCAAACACTAGTTTTAGAAAATAGTGCCTAGTCCTACCGTGCTTCCTGATTTGGTCAACTGTGGCACTTGCTTGAATTCACCAGTGTTTTAAATAGAGAGATCGATGCTTTAATATATTCCATTGCTGTTTGTATTGAGACTGGGTTTATGGTGAGCATGGGTTGCTGCTACTGCTGTTGTGCTGGTTTGGGGGATGGTCCCAAAGATAAAATATCAGTGAGCATCTGGCATTATGCACTCAGTAATAAAATGTCTGTGTCTGAACGTGTCCCCAAGCATGGCCTTCCTGTGAAGGTCTGCAGTGAAAGATGGGAAATGTTGAACAGGGCCTTGAGCAACCTGGTCTGGTGGGAGATGTCCCTGCCCATGGCAGGGGGGTTGGAACTAGGTGATGTTTCAGGTCCTTTCCAACCAAACCATTCTGTGGTTCTATGATTCTATGAAATGGAGCTGGTGGAGCAGCTGATGGATCTTCTTGTAAGATGCTATTCCACTGTCTTTGGCAAACATCACTGTTAGCATTACCTGTGATGGTACTGAGATAACAGCCTGGCCTCTTGGATTTGGTGTTCCTTCAGCTTGGCCACAGATCGTTCTCTCTGCCTGTGCTTTCTATTAAGGCTGTCAGTGTTCTTGGGCAGGAAATGTCACTTTTTTCCTGTGCAGTGTTGTATATGGTAGGTCTCAGTTATTGATCCCTCAACAGTTATAAAAATCATAGTTGCAAAGATGACAATGTGTCTGGGAGGGAGAGAATCACTATTCTAGTTGGCTCACACTTTTATTTGGCCAACATATGGAAGATTACCCCCTTGTCTTTCTGCCAACATACAGTTTTTTTCCTCTGCAGCACAAATAATCTAAGCTTTTCTGTCATCTTCTTTACATTGTGTTTTCCTTTGCTATAAACAGTCTTAAAGCAAGACTTTGTATCTTCCAGATGTTGGGACATGCAAAAGTGAAGTCCAAACTCTTACAATCTTGAGGTGTGCAATGTGCTGATGCACATTGTCTGCAGTGAGTGTGGGCAGAGGCCTGCAGGACTACCCTGATAATTTATAACAGGAGTAGAGAATAGTAAGTCCTGACTCTCTAACAACACCTAGAACAAAGTAATCTCTCTCTGGCAAAGGTATGCAGGACTTTGCAGGCTCTCAGTGCCTTTCTCCTTAATACAGCAGCTCAGGACTGTCACCCTGAACTAAGTGCATAGCTGCAGGGAGGCTGCTGGTCTCTGATGGGCAAAGCCTGCATGTTTTGGTGTAAATTCTGACCCTAGAAAGGGAAGACGGGAGGAAGGCTGTTCTGGTGTGCATCTGGTAATATAGCTATACTGGTAATACCCTCTAGTGGAGACACGAGATCTGTCAGTGAACAGAAGGGTTTTGCACCGAATTTGAACTTGAGCAGCTTCAGGACAGCTTTATCAAATAACTGCATAGCTGCTGTAGGTTTGTGCATAGGAAATATTTTACTAGTAAGTTTGTGATGGTCAGAGAATATGATTTATTTCTGTGACTCCTGGCCACTGTTATTAGCCAGGCAGACCTGTATAGACTAGACCGATTTTTTCCTACATCATTCTTAGTATTACATATTTACATGATGGTAAATTCCGTAACCTACACTCAGTCTGTAATGCATGACTACACAATAAAGAGGCTGCTAGCACTTTTTTTTTTGTTGTTTTAAATGTTGTTTCCCTGTTGGCTGCCGGTAGTGGAAGTGAGAATTTGTTGTGTGCTGTTTCTCACTGCTGTTATGCCTCTATTTCCCTGAAAACTCCATGAGAATACTGAAATTTCTGCTGGTGAAACAGAAATATGAAAATTAACTGGCTAAATAAGTAAATAAGTGAACAAGACTAAAACTTCCTTTTTTTTCCCTCTAAGTTTGCATTTGACATTTGCATGTCAAAAGTTGCATGGTAATTTGTCAAGATTTACAGCAATGTTGCACTGGGATGATTGAATATTTTTCATTAATTATTATTCCAGCATCTCTTCCAGTCCTGTTATAAGCCATATTGATTTTAATAGGAGCAGAACCAAGACACATCACTCTTCTGTGCTCTCTTTTGTTACAGGATAGTATCAGTATTGTGGTGAAGCCTCAAGAAGGGGTCAACATACATGAACAAAAAAAATCTCTAGTTTCTACCTTGAATAATTTATGACTTAAGTAAAGGATATTACTTCAAATTGGAATATGCCATGTTAGAGGCAGGAAATACGTTAGGGATGTATGCTATTTTGCTTCTTGAGCAATTTTACAATTTACATTTCACTCACAAAAGCTATGCGAGGAATTGTTTATTTAATAATGCAGTAAACATAATTTTGACATTATTTTACAAGATTTTTATCAGTATTGCAGATAGAGAAGCATTTTAACATCAAATATCTGAGTGATTGCATTATTTTTCAAAAAGGGAAATCAAACTGCTCTGGGTATTGCAGAATCAAAAATAATAGGAGAAGAGCAGTGCTGGTCCTTTAGAATCAATACTTCACATCTCAATGCTTATCCTGTAATTATCCTTTTGATTTGATTACCATGTTAAGTGAGAAAAATTTTCATGACTTTGGATTTTTGTGCTTTTTGTGTGCAAAGACCAACCTCCACTTCTGCTTGTATTGTTCCAGTTTTGCACACAACTGGAAAGGATATACAGTATGACCTGCTGTCCACACCCTAAGATAGTTCAGTGGTCTAGAAGCTGGCTTTCCAAGGTGAAAGTACCCAAGTTACAGGTAGGATCTTGTGGAATATTGCTGACTTCTGAGGGATGAATCTAGATTTACACCTCCATAAAGACAAGCTAATTAAGCATGCTGTGTTGTCTGCTCAAATTCTTAAGGGCTCAGCTTTTAAAATTACTTTTAGTCAAGCCCAGATAGAGTGGCATTTAAAGAAAATGCTCAGTGTTGGCTTAATGCCCTTGCTTTGAAACTAACTTTCAATTATCATGAAACTAAGTGGAAGCTTTGAGCTTTTGGAAGTGTTTGATTGCTGAAGCCAACATGATTAATTATATCTAAGTGTGTTGGCACACCAGGTTTGGCATCTTCAATTTGCACTAATGCAACATAAAATCAGGAACCAAGGTTACTTTCTGAACAGTGAAGCAGCTATGTAGAGTTAAGACGTATTGATTAAGACATGCTGGTGAATGAGACAATGATACGTTGCTGAAGCAGCTCTGGAGTGACGAGCTCATGGATGGTTTGTTTACTCTCTCTGGAAAGCTTCTCTTCAAAGAAAAATCACACTTCTAAAAATAAAATCATATAAAATAATGTGAGACTATTGTGTATTATAAGGTGTAAGGGGGATAAACAGTAGGAAACAAGGGTCACAGAAGCAGAACTGCATAATCTTCCCTACTTAAATCTGCCTACCAGGCAGGTCCTCTGAGGCACTATCATTCACAGTTGTGCTCTGGAGGGAATTATTTTGGCTGATCTGAAAGGCAGCTAACCTGCAAGGTTCTGGTCTGCTAGTGGCTCACATGGTTTTATCACAGAATTCTGGAGTTTGGTTTTGTGTTATCTTTATTAAGAACTGCAGAACAAATCCTGGATCCTTGAAATTAAAGGACACCAGCATATAGCAGTAAAACATTTGCCTATTTTTCATTTACGGTTTTGAGAGGGACTCGTTTTTCCCCTGAAATTCTACAGTTTGTCAAGCTCAAAGCACAAAGAAATTAAGCTGGTGTGATCCTGAACTGGTTATAAAATGAAATAAGTAGAAGAGGAAGGGCAGTTCAGCTTTTACTGTAGCAGCTATGTTGTTTCGCCTGAGTCCTTGTGTCTTTGGACAGAGCAGTTGTGTCCATTAGCTGCATGGATGGGTGGGAATGAGGGACTGTCCCTCTACTGTGGACAGCACATCACCCTGGTCTCCCATCCTGCTCTGGAGTGATGCTGGGCTGGACCCATGGCCTTAGGGAGCTCAGGGTGCAGGACCAAGCATGGGAGGACAGTGCCAGGAGGCAAGGACTCAGGGGAGGCAGCACTTAGCGCACTCTAGTTACTGCAGCAAAAACTGTGAATCTAACTGCAGTGTGTGATTCAGACCAAGACATGGAAAAAGCCCCAAATCCCTCTTTTTATATGTAAAATCCTAACATACATTAGGATGTAAACCATACTTTGCATGATGCCAGCTGTAGAGAGAAAAATGCAGTAAGTTCTCCTGGTGTTTTTCTTTCTCTGTATACGAAAGTATGTTTTCTCTCTCTAGAACAGTCTAAATATCCCATTAATGCCTTATGTGTAATATTAGCAAAACCCCTTTCAAGATAGATTACAGTATTTTGATTCATTACTCATCAGTATGTATAATTATCATTTAACAATGTTATGAAGGACTGATGAAGGGAAGCAGGTGTTTAAACATATGGTACCAGTAGCTTGACACAGCATTTAATTCTCTTTATTTGTGCTTTTAAAAGACATCTATTCAAGGAGGGAAAACAATGAGGCACTGTATAGACATGAGTGTTTGCAGGAGAAAGGAAAAAGATGTTTAGTCAATTTCTGAAACGAGTATTTTTTAATTAATAAGGGTGAGTTTTTAATGGTAGTATAACATTATATGAAGATAGTGAAGGTAATGAGGTTTGTTACGATTTTAGATAACAAGAAATTGATATCATCAGATGAGCTTTAGACCCATAAAATATTTCTGGGTACTAGGGTAATGAAAAGTGCAAATGTGATTTTTGATGTCCACACACTGGATGGTGCTGCTGTCAGGTGGTAGCTACCAGGGCCACAAGGAGGGCACCATAAGGTGATGCCTAGGCTGCCTGACTCATGCCAGGCTTAGCTGTGTCCATTACCTCTAAGAGGGTCAGCATTCCTGCTGGATATCACCAGGGGAAAAGAGCCACCTCTGCAGAGCTTTGTATGTCAGAGTCTGGGGTCTTCAGGACCAAAGAGTACTGTGAACTTTTGCCCAGATGGCTTCTTGAAGGAGAAAAGTCCCATTCAGTGACACAATTCAGTGGTGGACTTGGCAGTCCCGGGGTAATGGTTGGACTTGGTGATCTTAAAGGTCTTTTCCTGCCTCGTTGCTTTTATGATTTACCTCCATTTAATGCCTTCTGGGAAGATGTGCTTGGAAACCTCCATGCCTATAAGTTAATGGCTGTGAGCTTACTTTACCAGCAGCAGCAGTTTCCCTGGCCATTGTAATTTTTCTTTTCATAATTATTATTGTTATTTAGTTGCCATGTTTTAATTAATATCTTTATCTATGTTATATTTGGGGTTTGCACCTTTTTTTCTTCTCTCAGCAGGTTTTTCTCTAGTGTCCAAAACAAGCCAAAATGAACTCTTTTGCCTTCTGAAGCAGCAGGTTTTTGTATGGAGGTTTAGCAGGCACTTGCATAGCCAGAGTAGGCTGTTTGAAACAGTTCTGTAATGCAATGAGCTTCCTTTGAGCAGCAGTGTAGAATATCTGCCTGTTTCTTCTTTGTCTATGGCAGACAGGCTGAAATCTGACAAAGTGAATTAGGACACCTAGATTTAGGGTTTTTGCTCTTTTTTATTGTAGAAGACCAGTTTCAACATTCTGAGTATGGTATTAATGCTGCCACCTGACAGTACTTCTAGGGGAGACTTTCTTGCCTCCTGATGGTGGAGAAGTAGGTACCTCCAGACAGCAGTTCAGCCAAGTCTCCCAGTCCTATTACTACTCTGGTGACTTTGTATATCTTTTTTATCACTCTCCAACTAATATTCATCTAATTCTGAGGTGCTTCACCTGCTCTGTTTCTGAAGAAACCATCCTCTTCATGAAAGAAACCTACACTTAAAAATCTGATGATTGCTCTTCTGAGAGGCGAAGGATATTTGCAGTAGCAATTGTGCTATTGCCATCATGACTTGCTTCAAAGGTGCCAAATCTATGCCCTGCCTTATGGTGAAAATCATTGTAAGTGATCCTAATGATCCTTGTCAGCCATAAAATGCACACATAAAAAGTAAACATAAGATGGCGTTTCATGATTATACATGTTTCTCTTTACCTGATAATTTTATATTCCCTGCATGATATTCTGTTATTCATGAAAATTGTGTCTGTTTAAAGTGATTTACTTTACAGGCAACATTATTATTTCTTTTCCTCTATTTATTTCATCTCCTAATTGCTGTTACATGTCATTAGCAGAGAGGCTGGAATTATTGCACCTGCTGGGTCAAATAAGCTGACTTTTCTTTCACTTCTCATTGATCAG
Organism: Agapornis roseicollis; assembly: GCA_002631895.1. Lineage (NCBI taxonomy): Eukaryota > Metazoa > Chordata > Aves > Psittaciformes > Psittacidae > Agapornis > Agapornis roseicollis. The sequence continues at coordinate 35,458 of NDXB01000866.1, forward strand.
CTTGTTCAAATTAGTTCTCAACATGCCTGACAGGTATAGAAGTTTTCCATCTTACTTGCTTTGCTTTGATTAGGTAAATTTATTGATTGTTTCAAAGGTAATTCTTATGTTGAACTGAATAGCAGCTTTGAGCAGGTGTGACTGTACATATTGAATCAGGCCCTGGGCAGAACCAGTTCAGAGACCTTGTGTCAGCTCTTACCATTTGTTTTGCAGAGTCATCTCTTAGCCTGGCAGAAAATCTGAGCAAGGTGTTATTCTGTTCAGCAATCCATCCCTTTAGCTTTCAATGAGTTCAGTGTGAATGCCCCATAGACGGGTCTGTAAAGCTGTAGGGTTATTCTGGGGATAGCGTCTCCCCCTGCTCTGCCAGTCAGAAGTAAAATGGAGTAAATATAGCAGTGTGGACTACCTGTGTTTTATAAATCTTCCCTAGTTGCTAAGCTCATAGCAACTTCCAGCATCTGAAGGAGGCCTAAAAGGATGCTGGAGAGGGACTCTTCATCAGGGGCTATAGCAATAAGACAAACTTAAACACGGGAGATTCAGGTTGGATATAAGGAAGAAATTCTAATATGGATGTTCATTACCTTCATTGTGGGACATTTTCACTCTACACACATGGATGTCTCACTTCACCTCTAGCATACATCATGCATAAACAAGCTTTTCAGCTACTAAAAAGTGCTATACAGAATGCATGTGGAGGTGGCTGTGTAAATACCAACTCCTGTAAAGGCTGTATTTGAGTTAAAGAAGGGGTCTTGGGATAAATACAGGTGGTCAGCAATGACTTTGTCCAAGGGACCTATCCTCTAACTCACCAGGTGGCTGGTCCTTGGGCTTTTGCTGATCTGCACTAACACTTTGTTGAACTACCTTCTACTTTTCATGGAAGCTTGGAGACTTAGAGTGTATTCCTACAGACCTCAGCATTGGTAGCTGATCTGCTATTTCTCAGTGGGGTAGGTAAGGCCTTGCTGCTGCTTGGGTGCAGAGATCACCCCTGAAGCTCCTGGGGCTCAGCAGAGGGTCATTTTAGGGGAGCAGCTTCTGCAATTTTGAGCATCCAAGTCAGGTACATGCTCTAAAGTATCTGCCAGAGATGCATGTCTCTTTTGGTTTATATTATAGGGAGTTTAGAAAGCCTAGCCTCCTTATTTAGGCAGCTAAATATGCACCCTTCTGCTTAATTTCCCGAGGTTCCTGTCAAAGACAGACCCCTGCCACATACATGTTGTGGGACTCCAGCAGTTTTGCATGCCTTTCAGCTCCCTCCCTAGTTTGCCCTGCTGCCTGCAGTGCTAGCACTGCCTGTGCCCTCTTTGCTGCCTGCTCATCCCAGCAGAAGGTTCTTTTCCTTTCAGCCTGTTGAAGAAGGTATGAGTTCAGGTCCTTCTCTCAGATGACATCCACTGCTTTGTACAATAAAAGGTTTTTGGGTGCAGAGCTCGTTTCACACAGCACATCAGTGATGTGATACCCAGAGAAGCACCGGTTTTTGTAATTTTCACAGAAAATGTTTCACAATGATTCACCAAATTTTCTGAAATATTACCATCTCATAATGTTTAACTTGAGAGTTAACAGGGCTGACTTCAGCAGAAATGGAGGGCTTTGGGTACCCGCTAACACTGACTGAACAGATCCTGTAGTGATGGGGTTGCTGTCATTTTAATATGGCTTTTGTGTCTTCATAAAAAAATGTAGCTTCTGGTGTCACTTGCATGAGAGTTGATGTTTAACTTTTTGGCCTTTAAGAAATTATAGTTTGACATTAAGTTTAACTTTCCTTGCTAATGCAATTATCATGATGGAACAGCCGAAGTAAACAATAAATACAATAACTCTTCTTTGCCTGTTGTGTGCTTTTACTATTCATAATTTTTAGGACCATAGATATTAGATACACTTACGTAAGACTTAACGAACAGTAATTATCTTTTGGCTAAAGAAAAAGCCCAAACGAATGCTAAGCTGCATTATCGCTTGGCTTCTGACATGAGCTGATAATCAGATTTTCTTGCTTAAATCCATGGTGCTTGAACAATGCTACCCACTGTCTGTCCTTCCCGATATTACCCTTAATTAGAAAGAACAGAAACACAAATCTGAATTATTTCAAAATCTGGTTTCCATGGTCAGTGGTTGGAAGGGCTTAACTTTATTACAAATAAACCTGGCTTTATTTACTAATGAAATCTGAAATGCTAGGCCTGTAATAGTAGATAGTCTAATAGTATGCTGTTTACATGCTGAAAAAATCTTGTGTGGGCAAAGTATTTTGTAATAAATTGTTAAATAATTGAATTATGATTCTTTTATCCAATTAATAAAGCAGAAAAGGAGACCCATAGGAAGCCCTATACCATAGTTTAGGGCAAGCAATGACACATTGTTCTCTAGCTTTGCTCTTTGTATGTAAGACTTTTTTAACATGCATTTGGTGAATATCTGTTTCTGTCTTTGCATACATTTGGGATTTTGATTTCTCTTTTTCTCTAATTCTTTGCATGCGCTAGCTCCTTGTTTCTGAATAATTGACACAGTAAAAGCTTTTATTTTTATATATAGCTGGGGAAATCTCTGTATATGTATTTTTATTTGTTTATAGGATTGAAAGACCCTTTTTCGCTACTAAATATCTTTTTTTTAATTTGCAATGGTAACTTTTATTCCCTATAAAACACAGAAGAGGTTATTTTATGCTACCTGATCTCTATTACTCTGATACTATTGCAAATCTGCTCCCATAGTTACTGTTATGGTAAAACATAACTTTCGTAAAATGTAACTTTAAATCTCCCACAAAATGAGAAGAGTAAGAGTGTATAAATAATTTATTTAGCACATGCTTTTTATTTCATGGCACATATGTATGTAGCACTTGTTAATGTACCAGCATACATACAAATCTTACATCAATAGCTGGAATCTCTGCAATATCTTCAAACTATCTTCCTTTTCTAGCAGAACAGTGTACATCTTCAAAAGATATTTTGTGCATAACAAATGGTTATTTAAGAGAAAAGCCAGAAAGAAAACCACAGTGTACTTGGCAAGCTAACAATTGAAAAGTACAGGTGCTAGGAGTGGGTATAGGCCCAAAGTAAATAGTTATGTTAAGGGTTTTTTTAATCAAGAGAAGGTACTTTTCAGTCTGAGAAATTTATTTCTTTTAAATATTTGCAATCCACAGCTGATAGCATATAATGCCACTTTTCTTTCTTTCTTTCTTTCCTGACAAAGGGAATAGCTTGTGGTAACAAGCAGATGCTAGAATGGGCTATGTGGCTTGAGGTGTACCACATCAGCCAAGAAAATCAATATTTACTGTTCTAGTATCTTTGTGGTGTAGGAGTTTGCCTTGTTTGAAAAGAGGATTGTGTATAATATATAAGGCCTTGCTTTTAGTTAATCAAAAGAAGGGTATTATTGAAAAGGGCACGTTCTCTACAATGAGTCACACTTAACCCTCCGTGTCCTATAGTCTTGGTCTGTTCATTTATTATGCAAAACAGTCAAACTATAATCAGCAGACTGGTTAGATCTGAGAGGTGCTTGCTGTCATTCTCTTCTTTGAAAGTATTTCTTGGGGCATGATAAATATGCTTCATAACAATGGTAAAAGTTGTATTTGTTTGCTAGCAGGGCGAGTTGCTAGCCACCAGCACAGACCCCCAGACCGTTGCCTCCTCACAGTCTGTGAGAGCGCAGTTCTCCTGCCAGTGACTGCAGTAAGGGCCAGAAGAGGATGCATCAACCCTGCGGTATGGAGAAGTGCTGAAATACAGGTCTATGAACTACTTGGGGAAATAAACTTTTGCCCTCGAGGAAACATTTGTAATGAATAATACAATTAAGAAATCTCAGCAACAGTTTCACAGCATTAATGGTTTACTTTTCAAGATTAGATTTTACTGGAAAGACTCAGATCTCTCTTCTGCATTGATTTCCACACCCCACATACCCCCTGCCTCTTTTCACTCAACATTATGAAAAGAGAGTTTAACCCATTGTGATAAATTCTCATGCTGCCTTTTCCTGCACTGAGCCTCTCATCCGTAATGTTTTAATTCATAGTGGGGGAGTATAAGCAAGAAAAACAGATGCTAGTGATGGCTATAGGAAGGAAAGCTATGAAGTTTGTGGGCAAATTTGATGAAACGGAAAGGTACTTATTCATGGAATGAAAATTATTGTTCATTTCACTGTTCAGGTTTGCTCTTGTATCTCTTCTATGGTTTATTAGGCAGATGCTGTTTATGATGCCATTCTTTATGGGTTTCAGTTATGCAGGTGAATAAACCTCTGCTTTATAAAACTCTTGATCCTATGGAAGGCTCTCAAATGTGTCAGAAACTGTGAGTGGTGCTTATGCTTTAATGAAAAAAATGGAGTGGCTGAGAGTAGTGAGAGTTCTTATGTCAGCCCCCTTGCTGCTTTGTACTGCACTCACTTTTCTTTTGCCTTCTTTACCATGATTGTAGGATTTGGGAATCCAGAGGGGAAGGGGAATTCTGTATGTAACTAAAGGGTGGTAATTTTTTCGAATATGTTATTCACAGAAAATGAGAGTGTGCAGAAAGGGTGCTAAAATGATATGTTCAGCCTCCCAGGAGCTCAGGAGTTGTGTTACCCCAAGTCCTGAGCCCTGGTTGGGGGCTGGTGGACAGATATCTCCTACAGAACTACTTCTTCCCATTAACTCCTTGTGAACTTAACCCCCTGATGCTGCCAAAATCTCCTCCCCTGTCTTTTCCTTTGGGTCTGCTGGCTTATCCAGATTTGGGTTGAGTGCCCAGAGTGAATACTGTAGAGCAATGTGTAATATAGACAAGAAGTTTATTTCAGTCATCAATGCCGCTATTGACAGCTGGTGGGTTGAGAAGCACAGAGGGATGTGAGGAGAGGTGGAGGACTGGAACAGAATGGACAGGGAGCTGGGAAAGTTCATGAATGCTCACCTGGGTCCTGAAGCTGTGGGGGAAGGACTTGGTTAGAGCTGTGCCAGACACAGGAGGGCTGACATGGGCAGTTACTGTGCACCTGATAAACATTAGCTCTGCAGAGCCTTCCAGCTGAACAGGGGACTCAAACTTGGAGGGGGTTCAGGGGTGGGGAGGGGGTGTTCACCTTCTCAGAAGAATACATGTGAAAATACAGGCAACAAATTTGTGGTTTCAGTCAAGGGAGGCTTAGGATGTTGGAATTGTCAGTGTTGTAATTTTGAAGCTTTGCTCTTTGACTGGTTTTAAGAAGGAACTTTAATGTCAGAAGTTCAGATGTGTGGTGGTAGTGTGCACACTCAAACACATACTGTATGCAACAACATTCACTGTTTAGTGTCCAATAGGACTCAAAGGGAAAAGGAGTTATTTGCTGTAACTGCACTTGTACAATAAAATCATTCCTGCATTGCATGTGGTAGCATCAACTTCTGACAGAGGCGTACAGTAGGATCAGACCACATGCCCTCTTTATGGTAAATTTTTAGTTTTCAACAATTCTAAATGGGTAAAAAATGTCATATGGCAATGAATTCCTCTTTCTTATTTATTATTAGCAGCATAAAAACCATCATGTGTTGCTTATTACATTACCTTCTTGCTACCCTTGTCTTTTTCAATGATGATGGTTGTAATTTTCTTGAACATACCTGTACTTTTTCATGCTAAGAACTGTTTCAGCTATCTGGCTTAATCTTCCTCATGGTCCAGAACATGGTGGATGGCAGTAGCACTGAAGTAGTGCAGTCCAATCTCCATTTAAAGAGTTTTCAAGAATGAGGAGGCTGAGGGAGCTGCTGTATTTCCTCCAGACCAACTTTCTCAAGAGCTGTGTCATCCCCATTACCTTATATCCACTTTTGCACTTTTGGATAATACTGTGCATTTATTGACCTCTTCAAAATAGTATTCTTTAAGGTAATTTTTGCAGATAGGAATTTTGGCTTTTCTCTCTTGCCATGTTGCAGTCTGTAGATGAAGAAAGCTTTCATTGTGGTTTCTCTTTTCTATGTTTCTGTATGAGTTTGACACAAAGTTTCATTTTTTTTTTCAAGATGGACTGGAAGTACACTAGAAACATTCATAGTGGTTTCCATGAATACCATACTCTGTGTTTTGGAAAGAGTAACAATGACACCTTGGAATGCAGAACTACTGAAGAATATTGCCTTGAATAGTTAGGACTCAGCAAGAGGGGCTGTGTAACCTTTTAGCTTACCCTGAAATGCAGAAGGTCCAGTTTGTTCCTTCCCAGTAGTCGAGGGTCAAATGTTTGCTCAGCAGGGAGCAAAACATTTTCTGTGCTGTCTCCAGCTTCAAAGGAGAATCGGTGTGAGGCCAAATGCCAAGTGCTTTGGAAATTTCTCCCAGTAGACTAAGGGCTACAGTTTATTTCAAATTATTGCTAAGAGAGGGCAGAGATTCATCACGGGGTGTCTTGATAAGGTGCTTTAATTTAGGAACTGCCTCAAATCCTCAGAAATAGGTGCTTGGAAAGGTATGCTTGAGAACAGGAGGGGAAATTCTCCATTTAGAAAGTCTGCTGTTCCCTTAAGAGAAACTTGGATTTGTATGTTTTCTGTACTGAGAGATGTGAGAATTTTTTTATGTGTTTTGAAAGTGGCAGAGCAAGTGTCACCTCACCATATAATTTCCAGCAATGTATGGGACAAAATAAAATTCTACTCTTTGTGCTAGTTTGCAAGGCTGCTTAGCATTAATTCATAATGTATTTAAGTATTCTCAGGCTCCATCTATGTACAGATTGCAAGGTGAATGTCTGACATAAAAAGATGATGGTTATAAACAGATATGCAAAAATAGTTGATTCATGGACATTAAAAGGAATATTGGGAAAACAGACAAGATGGAGCATTCTGAGTGTTTTTCAGATTTTTACATAAACTAACTTCACTCTGTGTGAGTGTGTAAATAACTTGTAGTTCCTAGAATAAGAGTGAAAATAATTTATTGGTATATTGATTAATGTCTACAGAACATTTAATTATGGCTAATGAGTGTGTGCTACCTGACAGCTATGTCTGCGTATTATATACACATGGCAGGGTGTATGTGTGGCTGCCTAGGCTATGTATATATACTTATTTTTGTACACACACATATTTATATAAAATTATACTTTTATTAAAAAATTACACTTCTGTCACCTGTTATTATCATATCTCCATTTTTCTAGTTAGCTAATGTGAGTGTCTATATATAGGGCCTGTGTCTATTACACATAGTATTCATTAAATAAGGGTATTAAAACTGGATGTGTTTGCAGTCTCTACTTTTGGACCTAGTTTACTTTTATTATGCAGAAGCTGATCCTACTTCTGAGTTTTCCAAGTGAAATTATTGATATCAGAATTATTAGATCGGATATAAGGAGGAAGTTCTTTACTGTAAGGGTCGTGAGGAACTGGAATGGGTTGCCCAGGGAAGTTGTGAATGCTCCATCCCTGGCAGTGTTCAAGGCCAGGTTGGACAGAGCCTTGGGTGACGTGGTTTACTTTGAGTGGTCCCAGTTTATGGCAGGGGGGTTGGAAATAGATGATCTAAAGGTCCATTCCAACCCTAACTATTCTATGATTCTATGATTATCTGATATAATTGCTGCAGTTTTTAATCTTTATTCATTATTTTAAAGTACGAACATCCTACTATTAAAGTTGCATGCCACTATCGGTGTTTGAAGGCAACAAGGATATATTGCCAGATTTTCACTATTCAGGTTTATTTTTTCCATATTCACTGTCAGCCTCAGGTAGAGTCTTTCCCTTTTAACAGTTTCAGCTGCAACAGCCATGCTGTTTCTGAGAACTGCATCAAGGAAAACAGTTTTACTTTGCTAATATGGAAAGATTTCGGCTGTTTCTTTGAGAAACACCTGTGCTCTTTGGGAGCAGGGACTAAGTCTCAAGCAGGATTTATGCCTCTGTCCCTCTATCCAGAATTTTCCTTTTGCCTTGAACTTTGCCAGGTGTGTAATTTAAATGATTAGGCAGCTAAACTGTTGGGAAAGTCCACAGACCCTGAGAGCTCTCTCCCTTGCATGCCTCTGAGCCCCCCTCCCCAGGGCTGCAGAACTGTGGTGGTGCTGGGCTGGTAGCCCAGGGACTGGGGATGTCTTCAGATAGTCTCTTACTACAGGTATGAAGCACAGAGAAGACTGATGTCACATAGGAATTTACAGAGATTTGTATCAGTTGCTGCTCCTTTCCACTTGCTGAGACCTGGTCACTCCTTGTCCAAGTTGTCTTCCTTCATTTTCACCCAAAGGCACAGCATTTCTTGTAATCATATGTTCCTGACATTTATGCATTATTATTTAGAGTGTGATTAACAGATTTGCTCCTCTTGGGTTGGGCTGGTCAAGTTAGACTTTGTATTTGATAGCATGTATTTCTTTTCCTTGTTCTGAGCATAGGAAGCATGAAAGTCAGCTAATTTTCCCCCAGAAAGTTCATCTTGATTATAACCACCAAGATTCAGGAGTAGTAGGTAGAAGCTAGATCCAAGAGGAAGGAGAGAAGCAAATCATGAAAGAAATAAGAGGGTGTAAGGAAACCTGTAGGTAAAATTCAGAAATAGAGATGGAGACTAGTGATGGTTTTTGAGGATAGCAAGGCAAAATTTAGACAGTGCCACTCAAAATGTGCTGCTGCAGTACTGGATAGCATTTATAAACTCTTGCATGGTTCTGCTTAGGTGCTTAGCAAATAAGTGGTCCTCTGCATATGACCAGGATAGCTCATCTAGAAATCTGATGCTGAATGTTTTGTGAGGCTGAAAGATTGTATTCTGGCTTTTAAATCTAGTTCAGTTATAGGGATATTTGTTGTTGCAGTCACTCTCAAAACAAGGAGAAATTCAGGCCTGTGCTGCATAGCATTTGAGCACATAAAAAGTTAAATGCAAAGAAGTTAAGTCTGGGTTTGGCTTTAGCCTTAAGCATAGACTTAAGTATTTTGTCAGGTCCCATGAATGATGCCTGAATTGTTTTGCCAAATTCAAATGATGTTACACCTTTATTCCCCTCCAATCAGACATGAAGTTTTAATGTAGCCATTTTTTTTTCTACTTATTGTCTAGTTACTTTACACAGGTATGTGCCTGATTTATAGAAAGCTCACTCAGCAGCATGACTGTCATTCAGGATTTGGTAGAAACAGCCTCCTATTATTTGGTAGTGGTTTGGTTTCTGGAGGGCAGGCCGTAGACGTGAACAAGGGATGTAGCCCTCAGAAACATTCACGCAGCATCCTTCAGGAAGGGAGGGGAGGTTATCCAAGTCCCCATGATGCTGTACTCATATAAATGCTCCCTCTTTTGTTGCTGCTGGACTCTAAAGAATAAAACCAAAACACAAAGCAGAGGCGGCACCACTGAGCAAATGCCACAGTGTTCCCTTAATCCATGTGGATCAAAAACATGAACGTTTTGATTCTGTAAAGAATCTTCCTCAGCATGCTGGATTAATCACATGGATTAATAAAACACTGTTGCACTCAGTGGTGCCTCCTCTACTTTGTGTTTTCTTTTATTATTCTTTAGAGCCCTGCAGGAACAAAAGAAGGCGCATTTATAAGAGTACCAGAGGCACTGGGAATTATATAAACCTCTCCCTCTATAAGGTATGCTTCTTGAATTTTTCCCCATGGATCATGCCCTGCAGATTTGTCTGCATACTAAGCCCTGTGCTAATGTTCCCATTTGCCTGAAATACACTGAGTTTAAAACCTGTGCTTTTTAATTTGCTTGTGTTTCGATTTAGTTCTGTTGAGAGTATGGCAATCAGCACATGTGGAATACTCTCATCTAGCTGCTTTTGTGGAGCAAACACTTTCTTCTATCATTTCAGTTACTGTCTGAAGAGTGGGGCTGATGGGCAGGGGCTAGCTTCAGAGAAACCCTTGACTCTGTCGACTTTCATATGCAGAAGTGGCTCAGGAGGTACAGACTTGCGCTTTTCATTAATATATACTCACATATGAAAATATATGCTAACATTATGCTTTGTGAAACCATGGAATAAGCTGCCAGTGTCTGGTACCTGACTATTCAACTGATTCAAGCTCTGTACACTGATTTCAGCTCTCTGTACGCTAATTCCAGCTCTCTGTATTTTTTCCAGCATCTGCTTTTTGGAAAGTATCCTTTATTGGCTTGTAAATGTGAGGCTGACCCCTTCCTCTGTTGTAAGCCCTGCTTCCCATCATTGGTGCAGGGTGTACAATGAGTAGTAATCAATCTTATGTTATAGATGGGTTAAAGGTCTGAAACTTCACCTTTTAGTAGAGCTAAAATCAAAGCTTTAAATTTTGCACACAGGACACATTAAGGTCCTTGGATGATCCTGGTGTTTATTAATATCAAAGATGCAAAATTAATTCTTTCTCATGAGTAGGATGTACTTGAAATCTTTTTGATTTTTTTTATACTTTTACCACTTGTAGGGTTAGGTATAGAGTAATAATAATAATAAAAAGAGTCCTAATCAAAAATAACTTAAAAGCTTCCTAAAATGTTCAGCTCATGACTTTAAATGACCAGGTTTTATTTATATAAAAGGAGAACATTTTGTTCCTGTGTGTATTATTTGTCCAGTGTAATTAGAGTTTCTGGCCTTTGGTAGTTCAATCTCACTGCCACTCCACATTTCAGGACACCTGGGTGACACTGAATCTAACAAATTACAGTGTCATGCTCTATTGTAGTAACTCAGCATGCATATGAACTGATACCCTCTATCCTAGGCCTTCTGGACACTGAATTATATACTCTATGGCTGAAGACCTGTTATAAGAATGTAAGTGCCATAAAAAAATCTGTCCAGCATAGTGATTTTCTCAGTGAGTTTCTGTATCTTTATGGAAATTGACTTCTTCTCATGTGGCCAGCAGAACATCTTTCTCATTACATTCCTCATTGTTTCTCAGGCTTCCTAAATTTTTTCCACTCCTACATTCCTACCCATGCCTATGTCCTGGCATGCTAGTGCAGCATCCCATTTACACACATATTGCTACAATGCTGGACCACTGTCATATTGCAGCTATCATGTACAGAATGCTTCAAGGTTCAACCTCAATGATTTGAGTACTCCAGCATCCCCTGACCTTAATTACATACAGTTCTGTGGACCCCTTTACTCTCCGTGCCTCCATTTAGTCTCACTAAGGCCATCTTTCCTTCCCTCTGCCAGAGACTGGTACTTGATTGACTGTAGCATTACACCACCAGTGACCTGACTTTTTCTTTTCAAATGCTGCTCTGAAAACGAATCCCTTTTAGGATGATAAGGGCAATTTCAAGCAGCAGGACGTCCTGCAGTGAGCTCCTCCCTTATTTTCATAGTATATCTGCTTTGCCTAGGATTCCCTTTTTTATAGCCTGCTTTATTCTTTGAGGTTTAGAAATTCTCTGTGCATCATGTTGTACAATTGATTCATACTACATAATATTCATTTTTCTACCATGTATTGCAGAAACTGTGATGCTTTATTCTGTGGTTTTATTGTGTTGTGCACCTTCTTCTACTATTGTGCTCTGTAGCCAACAATGTTAATGTATTGTTTGGGACTACTGTCTATTGGGGATAAGTGATTCCAGGGTTGTGCAGTATAATTTTCCATAGAAATTCTGACAGCAAAAAGTGGATTGCTCAACCAACAGAATTTTAAACATACAGGCTTATAAGCTCTTTCACATTGTGGTAAGTGGCATTCATTAATGGTGAATGTAGAAACATTTTCCCCTACTGGGAACGACTGGTTTCATATAAGTATCTATTATAAAGCTTCTTACATCTTCCTTTCATCTCTTAGGTGCTGACCAAAATCCTGTGATGAAAGGAGAAGCAATATCCCTGATAATATAGTATGGCTACTGCAATATGTGATATGTTGCAAGGGAATCACATATGATACCTGAATATATATTACTACAGCTGCCAAACATGAGCAACAAACAGCTGTTGAGTTATAGTTAGCTGAAGTGGGATCAATGACTGCCAGGTACTGAAAACACCTATCCATTTTTCCTGCAGTATTTCCTTATTCAAAGGTATTTTTCATCCACCAAGATGCAATAAAACACTTTCATCCCTGAAGTGTTTGCATGATAAGCAAAACATGTATATTCTTTTCTATTGCTAGATAACAACTGTCAGACTTCGTTGCTTTTGAGCTTACTAAGGCTTTAGAAAGCATCTGACATAACACTCTTCTAAGCAACTATAGTCTAGGTTACTCTAGAGCAGACTGGGTGCAAAACTGACTACATAACTGATCAGCGAGGTGAACAGCTACAATTTGCACTAGTGGAGATGATGACTCAGGAAATGTGGCCTACCCTGGCAAATATGGGGAAGAGCCTGTCTGTTCTACTCAGCCCTGAATGCTGGAGTGTTTTGTCAACTTGGGTAGCTGCCTGAAGCAGAAAGGATAGTAAGTGTCTTGGCAAATCAGGGAAGAATCCTGAAGAATATAAAAGGCTGTTGCAAAGATTAATGAAGTAATTTTTTTCTCCCTGGTTATAATTGATAGACAAGACATAGTACTTTTGAAGTACAGTCTCAGAATTTAGTTTGGAATGTTTTTTTTGGGTTGGTTGTTTGTTTGTTTATGGGAAAGATATATATTTTGGGTGCTTATAATTTCTTAGAATAATCTTGTTAGAAATCTCTCAGGACTATGATAAGTAAAGCTGACCCTGCCTTGGAGCAGGGGATGGAATAAACAACAGCTGGCCTGTAGCTGTTGTTTTGGATGCATTTGGAAGTGCTTTGATACGTCATCACATTTCCTACCAGTAACAGCATAGGCATTCTGCCTCTCATCAGGGAAATCCTCATAAACCCAAGGTTTAATGTTTTGGAGAACTAAGGCTTCTTTTAAAACCCGGGGTCTAAGTAAAGTTATTTTCTGTTCTGCCTGCCTTAGGTTAGGTACTAAGCCCGTATTTCAGCATCTGACTAGAGACATGTTTCACAACTGCTGAGGGTTTGCCACTTAATAGTTCATGTAAAGAAGACTGTATATAGAAGGTTTTATTCTAACATATCAGAGGCATTTCTGGGTAGGCTGGCAGAGGAGCGGTGAGATAAAGTGTTTTCTAATTTTTTCTAATACTAATTTGGCACATCACTGCAGCTGAAATGGACAATAGTAAAATCATTGCCCCAGTGCATTCTAGTAGTGTTTTACTGTATTGTTGTTGCCTGAAATTAAATGTTAATGAGCTCAGAGACAGAATGAACAACATAAGTCAGCTTTAGGTCAGTCTCCTCTCCCAGAAATGAAAGGACAGTCAGTTTAAGCTGGCTCCATAGACTTCCAAATTACTTCCTCAGTCTCACACACATCTCAATTTTAGATTTGTATTTTGTGTACTGCAGGGTTTTTGTCTTCTGGTCCAGGGTAGATAACCTAGGGGTTATCTGTGCATTTTTAGTGTACTTATGCTGTGTAGTCTGCATATTTTGTACATAATGATTAGAATCAAGGTTTGTTCTAGCTATCATGATTGCTTTTTAGTGAAACAATAACATAATATATGATTTTCACTCTGGTTAGAAGAACTGTGGACAGATTTCTGGCATGTATTTGGAAGCAAGTGATTGTGGGAGAAACATAGCTTTCCTTTTAGAAATGCAGGTTTTGAAAAGAATCAACTTTTAGAAAACTTGAATATGCAGTCCAAATGCAGGAAGACCTGAGGAGAGTAGAAGATACAGCTTACAAGGCTGTTCTCATCATTCAACTAAAGGCCTGATATGTGGTGGTTTTGTGCCTGTCAGCAGAAGTTTTTGGAAAGACTGCTGGGTCCCATGTCTTCAGCTTATCAGGTAAGATCTAGGGTGAAGCACAAATCTATTCTACAAGCAGGAAGGAAAGAACAGGATGACAGGTAGACCACTGACCATGTGGTGGGTCTGGAAAGGCCCAAAAGTGTCCTTGTTATGAAGGAAAAGCTTTAGTGAAATTGCCCTAAGGAGCCCCTTATGGTGGAATGAAGAGGGACAAAGTGAGAAGAAATGTAAAAAAGTTTAGTGATAGAGAAAAATCTGCTTATATTGAGAGATTGTGGAGCAATTGTGCAGGATTTCATGGCAGAGAGGGAGCTGATCCAGAGAATGGGAAACTTGGTGGGTCAGCAAGAGAAGCCTCATCTATGCTGCAGCAGCCCTGGCACAAAGCTCCAGTCAGCTGAAGACATACCAGAAATAACCAGTTCAGCAAGGGGTTTAAAACCCAAGGGGTTGCATATCTGTACAGATATATCCAACAGCTGCAGGACACCAGTGTGGGTATGTGCCTATACTTAGAGAAGTTCCACAAGAAAACAGGAGAGTCAAAATCACTAGTTGCTCGGTCTTGTCCCATAATTTCTCTAGAGTAATGTGTTATGTTTTTTCTTCCTGGATTTGGGTATCTATAAGTCAGGTAACTAATATATTTGTCCAAATAGACATGAGAGAAAGATAGGCATCTTCTCTGGTGATTTGTGCTCTTTGCTTTAGGTATCTACCTTAGAAAGCAGGAGCATCCCTCTCTGTTCATTCACCCTACATGGCTGCCTTGTCCCTCATCACTGGATGAGTCCTGAAATTGCAGAAAAGTGGCAATGGCTCTTGCGAAGCAAAGTAAGATTGGGGTGTCTGGTTAGGGCTGGATTAAAGCTATTGAAGATTGGGATATGGAAAAAAGATACAAGAGAGGAGAGTGAAGATCTTTAATCTGAGTCACAGTCAAGATGAGTGTTCCTTTAACAAAGGAAAAGCCTCACATCCTCCGTTATACATGCAAAGCGAACAATTGACCATAATATAAAAATGGCCTCTCTTACTGGAGCAGTGATTGTTTTCAGTGCACTGGCGAGCACTGGAGAAGCCATTTGCTACAGCTAGGAAAGAAAGGGAAGAGTGTGATGTTGTTTTGAGACAACGTGTGTTACAGAAGTAAGGAATCAACCCGTCTTCTTGAAGGGATGTAGTGGGATCAATAATTAGATCTGGCTGATAATGCCAGTTCTGGTCACTGAGAATTGCAGCCTGTCTTTCTGCTCAGCATTTGGGAATACATTTGTGCATTTAACTTCATGTGATAATGTTGATGGTGACAACAAGGAATGATTATAAGGAGTTTTTTGAGGCCCTGATTAAGGAATTTTTAAGTGCTTTTAAGGATGTGTTGAGCCTTATTCTCTTCCAGGAGAGTAGTTGAATGGGATTAAATCCTATGCTCAAACACTTTTTCTGAAAGTGGTTGTCTTCTGGAATCAACTTTCATTTCCATTTGTGGTCTAGTGACAGCCCCCACCTGGATTTAAAATGAGGTCATTGGACTTGAAAGGTGAGGGTAAAGGTATTTAAGTAGCTTTCATGGAGGCTTACCCTGTTGCCGATAGCTACTTTCATCTTAAATAAGGAAGTGTGGCATGTTGTATTCACAAATCCCGTTGTGCAATGCTCTATCTCAATTGCGGCTGTCTGTGTCTCCATATTAATTCTGAGGGCAGCTGCAATTTCCTCCATTTCATGCAAATTAGCCTTAGCCTTAAAGCTCCTGGCAGGTAGCCAGCATAGCACTCTTTGGCAAAATTTGGATTCATCTGGGCAAAAGTATTAGCCCTTTTGATTCAGAGGCCTTTATTTAGGCAAATATGTCAGTATTTTAAAGACAAATACTTAAGAAGAATCTATATTTTTTAGACAGATGGATTCTATAGCTGATAGAATAGGCCTAAGGAGAGATAAATAAGCCACAAATAGTTAAAATAATGGTATACATTCTTGCTGCTTATCTTGAACATTACTATAAATGCCACTGCACTAGTGCCATTGAAATGCATGTCAGGAATTTTCCTTGTCTGCCTATATGCGCCCTTTTAAGATCATTCAACTACATAATGACTTTTAAAGGTATTCTTTTTGAAATGGAAGGACTTTTTTTTTTTTTCTTTCTCACAGCCTAGCTGAAAAAGATATTCCACAGATTTTCAGTGTAGGTTTTGAAGATATCTTAATTCTGTCTCATTCATTCTTGGAAAATAGCTAAACTTTTTAGAATGCACAATGATTTTGTGGGTTTGTGTTTTCTATGATTATTCTGAGAATATTTTTAACTTTTGCATGATTTTAAACGATTTATGGTTTTTTTGTTTGTTTGTTGTTTTGTTTTGTTTTGTTTTTTTTCCTGGGTGCATGCTGATTTTTTAAAAGTCAGGGGGTTTTGGGTTTGTTTTTTTCCCTGCAAAAATGATAAATGTACTTACATCTTCTTCCTATTCTTTTCACAAGGATTGCATTCATAGGTTTCCCAGGCACCCATTATTTAAATTCTAGTTCTACCTGAATGGTGACAATAAAATAGCATGAAAGGATTGATGTTAATGGTGTCACACTGATTCTGAATTTAGTTATTATGGCAGATATGATTCTATGATATCACTGCCATATAGTTTCTTGGGTGCTTAGAATTAAGATGTGTTTGCCCTGTATATATATTTGTCTCCTACAGGAGAAAAAAGGAGCTGCAGTTCCACTTATGCAAATACTCTATATTTCCTAATACCCTTTTACCTACAAACCATCTAAAGCAGAGTGAAGCTCCACAGGTATTACCAAAACCACCATCTTAAGACACTGCTTGTCACTGAAATAACTGACATTTCTCTTTCCTATTACTACTGACATGCAAGATGATAACATCCTAGGCTCTTTGTAGCATCTGAAGTGTTTTCCAAGGGCAATATTTAGAAAATGTCACTGTATTTGCACAGTAGTAATTGGAGGCACTTTGCAACTGACTGTCCTCTTGTTCCTGTAGTTATTGAGGAAGCATTCATAAAAGGTCCCAATTTTTAGGCCATCTATTGTATGAGTTTATATCATACCTGCTCTTATCTCCTCTCGAAGATAAACTGTGCTAATCACTTCAGCTTCTATTTAAGAGTTTTTTTGTGGCCTTCTCTGAGCTCTGTAATTTCACACAGTACCAGGCCAGCCATTTATATAGGTATTCAGTCTTCAGGAATGGATTGAAAATTTGACAGTAATACAGGAAAATGTGGTTTATCGTTCAGCAAAATATGGTTACCTTTTGAAGCTGCTGTGGCTGGTCTCCTGCCTGGATGCTTTAGGTGGTTAGATTTTTGGAAACATTTCTATGACTGTAGGCAGGTAGTATAGTCTACTGTTTTACTTGTGTTGGAAAATTAGCTGTGTCACAAAGTGCAAAGATAAATGTACCAGCTTGTTAGGGTCACTGAAATATCCAAGGTGTCCAGTCAAAGCCAGCGGATGTGACATCTACAAGGTGATGGATGTCTCCCCTTGAACAATTGAATAAAGGGCTAAAAACTTTCCTTGTGCTATTTAAAATCTGGTAACTCTGGGAAGCATATTTTCTTCTGAAAAAGGAAGAATTTGATTGGAAATGCTATCTCAACCACAACCAAAGCTGGTGGATCAGATACTTCTTGAAGACTCACCTTCTTGAAAATTCACCTTCTTTAAATCATGTTTATGATGCAGGTAATTTTACAGGGAATTAGATACTGGATTGGTTCAAGTAGCATCAATTTGATCACAAAGAATCAGAATTTGATTTAAAAAACCCACAGAAGTTCTCAGACCTTGCAATACCAGAAGTATCTTCACAATGTATTTTATGCATGTAAAAATCCTACTAATTTAAAGAATTTAATAAATGCCTAATGGTTTGTCCAAATAAGTTGTTATTAGCATACCTATTGACAAAGTTAACCTTTATTTTGAATGCTGGTAATTAGCTCATGCCTAGCTAATTACTGATCGGGGTAGATTTCCAGGTTTTTTAAGTGATTTTTTTTTAACACAGAACATCCTAATGATCAGGCGTGGGTTAGGATGTGGTGGAAGCAGTTTAAAGTGGTAGCATGGATAAGCACAGAGGACGGGAATTTCTTAAACCAGCTTGCCTACAAGTTTGTGAGTCACTTGACTGTATCTTGGAGTTACCAACCTTGATCTTAAGCTTGGCCTAGGAACTGGGCCAGAGCTTCATCCCTGAGTCCTGGCACTCCACCTCTTTCTGTGTAAAGCTAATCGTACTCTATATTCTTTGTATACCATTGCTACCTGTTAATCGGAATTAAAATACTGTCCCCAGAATAGGTAAGCCATTCAGAAAGGTCCATTGAAAGAAGCTGGTCATGTCTAAAGTATGTGACTGTTTGCTGCTAGATTACCTTTGTAATTCTGCAGTCCTGCTTTCCTGCAAAGTTTAAACTCCTGTAGGCAGTGAAGAAAAGAGAATAAAAAAGAATAATAGAAAAGGGACAGGTGCAGATGCAATCCACTTTTCCATAGACAGTACCACTATTTGAACTGAACAGGATGAACTCCTGCTAGTGCTATCTACTGTTATCAAAAAGATTTAGTGGAGCATTCAGCTGTCAGATGATAATTTCTCCACTTGATACTCGCACACAAATTAAATGGAACAATCAGTGCCTAGGACTGCACAAAAAGGAGCTAAATCTGCAACTGTTTCCTGTTCATAAAAATGTGAGACTCCAAAACCATCAGCACTACCATGAGTGTTAGCTGTGTCCAAGATTTAGGATCATCTTGGGGAAAAAACTGCCTGCTTAATGAACAGGCTTACCACATGATAAAATAAGAACTGCAGATACAGATTTCCAGATCTGCCTACTAACCAGATCCATAAAGCGAGTTCAGACCTGTGTATAGCTAGGCTTTATGGTCCAATTGACTTCTGCTTGCTTCTGGGTTACTCATGTGGCCATGAAGATGCTTTGGGAAAGAAGGCGGGCACCATTGATACCATCAGCCAGCTGGGCCATGTGATGCAGAGAGGATGAATGACTTGCCCAAGGTTTGGCAATGGCAATCACAGTGACAGGATCTGAACGGGGATAAGGCTGCACACCTGGGTTTGCCCTGTGCCTTTCACCATTGAATCTATCTGAAACAAGCTAAGGTGTCTTGGCTACCTGTACTTTCCTCTGTCTTCTGAAAAGTAGCTTTTGTCTAATATGTTGCAATTGTGCATAAAATTGTTTAATATAATTAAAATGTGCATGTCTGTACTACATACAGTGTATATGCCAGAGCTGTAGTTGCTCCCAACAGCAATAGTTGATTTGTTACAGGTCTGTTTGTAAATATTTACTTTTATTTTAAAAAGGCTTTAGGGTGCATTTGGGACTTACTAATGACAGGCAATAGCCAGAACCATGAGCTGTCCTTAATGTAATCATCAGTTCATGATGCCTGTACAATATGGAGATATTTCACCCTACACAGGAATGCAGGTAAAGATCTCTTTTTAATTAGAGGGCTGGCGGCGGGGGAAATCACTTCAGGAGGTGCAATGTGCTTAGAGATCTTAACTGAGCTTTTAAGTCCGTTTGATGGAACCATCAGACATATTTACCAGCCTTGCTCCTTAGAGGTGAGTGTTTGCTCAGAGGTCTGGGACTGACTCTTCAAGGGGCTTGCACACTGCAGGTATTCAATATAAATTCATATGCATCAAGCATTCAGACAAAGAGAAGTGTGGAGGGGCCTGCATCCCAGCTATTTACACAATGCACCTCAATTGCCCAAGAACAGAAGATGTCTGTTTGAGAGCTTTGCATTGCCAATCCTTTACGCGGGCTGAATTCATCATTTTAAGAAAGGGAGTGGCAAGATGAGGGGAGCAGGATGATTTATTGCGAAGTTGCTTTAGTGTTTGAGAAATGGAGAAATTTGGTTGAATTTTACTTTTCACCCATGACTTGCTGCTGACCGTTGCTTGATGCCTGAAGAGTCATCAAGATTCTTGCAGTGAGCACAGCTTGCTGCCAGAAAATCTCAACTGTTATTAATGTATAGGCATTCATCATCTGCTCTTCATTAACACACATATTGCTAATGCCTGGCAATGGAGTGAACATTTTTCTAGAGTGGGGTCGAAAAACTAATTATTCACCATATGGTGGCCAGCTCAGCAACAATTGCTGAAGCCATGGAAGCAAAAGGAAGTTGGTTGGTTGATTTCTTTGGGCAGTTTGCACAGTGATGACTCTCTTGACACATGCCATTCATGTGGCTGCTGCATAACAGATGGGCTAAGGCTGGGAACTGTGGAAAAATCATGGCAGAGATCTGGTGGCAGCCTCTGTCTTTTTATCCTTCAGAATGACTTTGGGTCATATGGGCTGTGAAAATAACAAGTAAGGGATTGTGCTCCGAGGATTTCCCTGCTTCTTTCATAAAGCCAGAGCGTAATTTTGACTGCCTTTTCGTATTTTGTTTATTAAAGGGATCAGGGTTTTAGATGAAAGAGATTACTTGGTTTGTGGTAGGGGGCTGGGCTGTGCCCATGACACTCAGCTCATTGTTAGCAGGAAAAATGCTGGCAGTTTGATAAGGGATAAGAAAATGGAGGGGTTTTAAATTAAAATTTAAATTACTCTTTATTTGTTCTTTTCTCATTTGTAAATCTCACATAAGCAAGTTAAGATAAGAGCTGGTTTAGATTCAGAATACTCAAACCTGAAATGAGTTAGTGTTTTTTCCAGAGGAGCTTAGTAAAGAGGGTGAGATTAATTTGATCATGCTGCCTTTGCAACTTGTATGCTTTCTGGATTTCATATCGCCCCAACAGTGCCTGAATGGGGAAATCACAGAAAGTTTCCAAGCAGAGATTTGCTGAGCTTTAGTGTCATTCAAAATTGAATCAGGTGGGTTTGGACTATCTGCAAATTAAATTTATTTGATTCTAGCAATCTGTGGCGGTTGAGAATTTTCTCATGTCGCCTTTCACAGGAGTTGGGAGGAGCAGCTGAGAAGTGATGAAGGTATTGCCAGATCCCTTCTAAAGCTGTGCAGCCTTCCCAGAAGAGTACTAGTCAGACTGGTCACAGTGAATGCAGGATGGCAAAAGAAAGGCAAATGAAAGCAGGGCTCTGCATGAAGTTGCCCTGCATGAGGGAAAGTTTGCAGGTGAATCAATCACAATCTTTTGGGATTTGATCCCATCTTGTCAGGAACAAAACACAAACTCTTTTAGGTGAAATGTGGTATGTGAGGTCTTGATTCAGGATTGTTTTCTGTAAATATTTCTTACTGTTGTATTGATATTTCTCTTTATAAGCAAATGGGCATGTGTGGCTTATCATTGTGGTATTGCAGTGCTGGCTGCTCATATCAAAACCAGGCACGTTGGTTTTGGAGGTGGGCTCTGCTGCTCTCATGGTGGTGCTTGCAAGGAGGCTCTTTGCAGGCTGATGTTTGATGCATCCCTGAAAATACACAGGAGAGACTGAGCAAAAGGAAAATAATGTGTTTTTATCTTGGACTCTCTTGTCTCTATTTACTGCAAGAGAGGAGATAAACAGCACTAGTTTAATTATGCATGGTATTTTTCCATAGGTGATCAGGGGAACACATTTTACCAGTTCTATCTCCCCTGTGAGGTGCAAACCCATAATGCTGCAATCACTGAGTATTTCTTCTGGAGAAGGAATAAACTAGTGTGTTTTACTTGATGAAATTTTTTATCCATGAGAAATTTTCCAGACATGCAAAAGCATATATTTAATAGAAAAAAACATTTATTTTAAAAATAAAAGGCACTTATTAAGAATACTGGGTCACAAAGAACAAAGCTAAAGAACTTGAATGTAAAAGCAGTCCTTTTTTTAGAGTGCCAGATGTTGCCCTAAGACAATGATGGAAAAACATTGCAAATCAGTTGCTTCATAAAGTGCTTCTAATCCAAAAGATGATTTTGTAGTGATTTCACCATACACAACTACTCATCCCTTTGTCTGTTGTTAGACTCTTATCTGAGTATTTTACTATTAGTCTGTGTCCTTTTTTTACAGTGCAATAAGGAAAGTGTAATCTGTGTTCCTTCCCTGCTTCTGAAATATATTAAGCATAAAAGGCAATCTTTAGGCTTTTAAAATCTGAAAAAATGGCTTAGCATGATGAAGGTGAACAGCCCAAGTATCTGTGTCGAGATCAATCTACCAGGTTATATTCCAGTTACAAAAGACATAAATTAACTTATGTCCATGTTAATAGCTAATGAGACTTTAAATGATACAGGGTTATTTTTTTTTTTGTAATCATGTGGAATACCACACATTGTGGAAAATGTAGAATTTAGTATGGTGATTGTTTTGCTTGGAGAAGACTGAAATGCGTCAGAAGTGTTTCTCAAAGCAGAATTTGCTGCTGCTTTCTCTGCTTCCTACATGAACGGGAGATTGGGGTGGGTTGGACAACGTTTTCTTGCATGCAAAGACATCAATTGCTGTGCTTTGATATTTCTGCTGGTCACTGAAGAGTTTTGTTTTTAAAGTGTACTTTACAGAACATTATCAAAATGTTCAGGCTTTTAAAACAGATGATAGATGATAATAATATTTTGTTTTATGAATGAAGAAGTATTGCAGGAAAAAGTGTGTTTTTGTTGGGTTTTGTTTGTTTGTTTGTTTTAATTGAACTAAATGCCAAGCATTCTGACATTGAAGTGTAGAGTTTAATTTTAGGTTTTGTTTAACTCCCCCTTCTGCAATCAGCAAAACAAAAATTTTTGAAGACCCAGATATAGCAAAAAGCTTTTTTTTTATGTCAAGGTACAAGAACTGCCATGACCTTTACATAGGGAAATGTTGAATGCTTGCATGGCAGAAAGTCTCTATAAATTGCCATAAATTTTGGTTACAGAGCAGTGCAGCCATTTCCAGTGGAATACATAGTTTGCTGCTTTATCCAGTCCTAAATCATAGCACAGTCCTTTGCTGAGCTGATGGACTCACCCATTTGGATAAGATATACTGTTTATTCTGTTGCTAGGCTAAAATTCCTCATATTTTAAGAACAGCTGAATTGTGTTGTTCTCATCCTGATTTAATGCACATCTTATGTAGATTATATGAACTAAACTGGTTTATATAGGAGATTAATTGAGGGATGTGTGGTGATTATATGTGCCTCTAAATGTTAGGATGCGTATTTAAAACTTTGCCGTGTATATTTTTTGGCCTATTCACATACAGAGTAATAAGAAATCTCGGATCAGAATGTAAGGATTTTTCCAAGAACATCTTAAATACTTCTTGAATTAGCTTTATTTCAGCTTTGTCTACCATATTTGCTGAATCAGCCCAAACATTTATTGGATGTTTTGGGTTTGCTATCCTCCTTACTGTGCTGAGGCAGACCATTAACTCAGTACAGCTTGGGAAATACTCTACTGCTGTTCTCCTGACATGTATTAGCAGCTTCAGGGCCATAAACAATGAAAAGAGGGGAAAAAGGGAGAAGAGTGGATGGATATTTCTTTCTATATTTTCCTGTGTTTTATTTACACTGTATGATTTTGTTCTCCATCAGCTGAGTTCAAGCAGATGGTTTAAATGGGATACTAAGCAAGGACTGTACAACCACTTTTTTGGGGGATCTCAGCCTAAACTCTTGTGTCCATCTTCCAGCGATTCAACTTGAAATTGATTGTAATTAGATTAGGGTAGCAAGCAAACCTCCCTCCTGTTAGTTACAGTTTTTCTCAGAAGAAATGTTATTACAAAACTAATACTAACCACTGAATTTAATGATCTTATGGGACCTCAGGGTGTCTGGAAGCCCCTGATGAAGCAAAGTTCAGATATAGTTGTGCAGTTTCTGACTGCTATGTCTCACAGGCTTGTGGAGGCCTCAGAGGTGGGGTCTGTGCAGCCCCCCCCCCCCCCCCCCCCCCCCCCCCCCCCCCCCCCCCCCCCCCCCCCCCCCCCCCCCCCCCCCCCCCACCCCCCCCCCCCTCTCTCCCCTTTGTCGCACGTCT
>NDXB01000866.1:59347-76204 GCA_002631895.1 Agapornis roseicollis
TGCAGCCCCCCCCCCCCGCCCCCCCCCGGCAATGTAACCCAGTAACCCAGTTCCATGTACCCTTCTTGCACGGTATTAGGGTTAATGGGTTTACTTGCAGGACTCAAAAGTGGTTTAAATTGGAGCCTTGGAAGAATTCTGAATTGTAGGCAGCAGTGTCTGGTGATCAGAGTTTAAAGCAGGTTGCTTCAGATGAGCTGCAAATGGCTTGGCACATAGGGATAGTTTAGGGTTTATTTTGACACAAATAAGGTTAATCCCATTACTGTACTGCCACTACTTCTGTGTCTGAATAAACCTGTGCTCATCCTAATCCACAAAATTCCTTGCTTGTTATTTGGTCTTGCCATGTTTACACATATTTCATTTGATGTCTGTGTCAGCCTCAGCTTTTTTGTATTGTTTGTCAAGTGTATCTAAAAAAGATTGATGATAAATAGGTCTTGTGGTTTTCTTCTGTTTGCTAGGGAGTGTGTAATGCTATTCCATTTACAATAACATCCTCTGCATTTTATAAAGACAGTACTACGGATATGAGACCAACTCACCCTGTGTGACTTTTTGACCATGTGCTTCAAAGATGCTGAAAGTTGGCAAAAACACAAATGACTGGTGAGCTGATTGCTTTATGATAAGAGCAAGGGGTGTCAGAAAGG
This sequence comes from Agapornis roseicollis, assembly GCA_002631895.1. Lineage (NCBI taxonomy): Eukaryota > Metazoa > Chordata > Aves > Psittaciformes > Psittacidae > Agapornis > Agapornis roseicollis. The sequence goes on from NDXB01000866.1 coordinate 60,004, forward strand.
ATGTCAGATGCTTGTATATATGGCATGAGTGAAAGTATACGTATCCACACAGATAAACAGAATAAATATTTGTGGTAGGTTGACTTTATTGTCTAGGTAAACTTGCCAGACACATGAATGGTGGATACTGTGATAGACTGTAATTGACAGAAATGGTGATAGCAATGACAAAAAATAGGGGTGTATTAAGGGGTCATAGTTTCTTGGTTGCTTAAGTGATAGTGATATCCTTATGGCACAGCAGAATTAGAATACAAGTAATTGTGGTTTGCACATTTTGCATATAAAAAGACTCAGTTCTTACCCATCACAGTTCAGCCCACAAAATCTTTTTTATTTCTCTATCTAGCTTTTATAACACTCAGTCCTGTAAACTTACATGTATAGACAGAAACAAGCATGTAGGTGCTATTAGACTCTGTAAGCAATGAACTTATTGATACAGCTGTGTGATATGGCTGTAGCTGCAAGACAGGAATCTTATTTTACCTAGTCACTTAGGCAGATGACAATTTTCCATAACCCAGAAGTTGTTTCTGGCACCTAGCGTCTGCTAAAGAAATCCTTGTGAACTCTATTGTGAAAAAAAAGCAGAACCTTAAAGAAAACCATGATTTTTAATGGAGTGGTTTTTTTTCTTTATTCTTTTATTCTTTATTCTTTTTCTTTTCATTATTATCCTAATAATGAAAATTTTATTCAGCCCATGTTGCTTTTTTTTTAAAAAAAAAAACACCATGATTTCTTTGGGGGAGGGAGGAGAAATTGATTTCTCTGAAAAAGAAATCGGAGACACACATGTTGACAGCTGGGATGTATCGATGTGGTGGCTCTTTTCTATAGCTATCTAATTTTTGTTCTGAGAATATTACACAAGCTCAGGCACACTAATTTGGCAAATAAGGATCCACCACCAAAGCAAATTCCAGCTGTGAACATGCAGTCAGTTCTGTGGCTCAAATAGGAAACTACCCTATGTCTAAATGTGACTTCCATGCACATTTACCTGTTTGGCTGCTCTGTGGTTTTTGAACAAGTGCAGTTTTGCAGTCAGTGTAGAAGTTGACCCCGTTCTTCTAATAATAATGAAAATGTTGCGTATCATGTTTGGGTTTGTATCTGAGTTTTCATTAATATGGCCTATGTGAAATCCTCACATCCTGAAATGTAGATGGGATGTGTTTACAGCCCTTGTAGGGGTGGCAGGGACCGACTGCTCACTGGCAGATCATCCTTGCCTGAGTTCCCTGAATGTCAGGATGCATCTCCAGCACAAAAACCTCTCAGCAACCTCCTGCTTCTAAGTCAACACTGGTCTTCAGAGCTGAAGCACTTCTGGGTTAATGGAAGGTCTGCAGGAGGGGTCACTTCCCACTCTGTAGCAGTATCAGTGACATATTGGTACAGCCACTGCTGTCATGTGGAAGTGGGGATGTTTTTCACATACTAGCCCTTCTTCTGGGCCCCTTTAAGGAGGGCAGTGCTGGAGCCCACTGATCTCCACTTGCAGCCTCAGAGCATGGAATGAGCTGTTGCTGATGGTGGATAGAGAGGTTAGTGACCAAACCTTTCCTTTGCTCCTGGCAGGCACCCAGGGAGATAAAAACAACAACAATCAGTAACAACAAGTCTGCTGCAGGGTTTTAGGCTTGGGAGAGAGCTTTTGGGAGCAGGGAGCCCGGGAAGCATTTCTGGGCTCAGGGAGAGCAGCTGTGTACCCAGACACTTTGACATAAGGTGTTGGCACTCTGCATAGCATGGCTGTGCTAAGGCTGTGCCATGCCAGCACCGCTGGAGAGAGCATCCAGGATGGGTGTGCTGTCTATGCCTGTGTACCCTGTGGCAGCCCTCTTGCTGGAGAGGCTCAGGGTATGAGCAAGGTTCAGCCACATTCTCACAAAATGCCTGTGAGGATGGCAGCAGGATCTGCCTGGAGAGCAAACCACTGTACCTGCTCACTTCATCTCTGCTTTGATTTGAACTCACTCTTCTGGAGATTCCTGGTTTTGCCCCAAAGTTTTCTGTGCAAAACAGGCATCAACAGCAGGATCTGTGTGTCTGGACTGACCAATTTTGGTTTGTTTCTTTTTAAATGGTGATGAAGATTGGACTAGATATGTTAATATTTAGTGCTGAGATGGGAAATTGAATTTCAGTAAGCAGTCAGACAGGAGAAATACTTTCAGACACTTAGCTGAGACATACTGGATCAATTAAATTTAAGGTACCTTACCTGTACATGCTGTTATTCCAGAGCCAGCCCTTGCGTTACGTATAGGAATATAGCTGCAGCTTTCTACGTTCAAGTCCAGGGCTGAGGATGCAATGGAACTGAGATGGACTGTGTGCAGACCCACAACGTAGGTGAACAGGTGCAGAAACTAAGTCAGGGAGCTCCGTGTGTTTTGGGGAGTGGACCTTGCTCCATGGAATGCTCATTGTATAGCTAAAGGATGTATTTCTTGAGAATGTTCCAGGAAATTATTTCCCATTTTGTTCTGTTGTGGCTGTCACTGTTCAGTTTTACTTTCCCATGGAACATGGTGATTTCCTTACCGTTATATTACAAGTATGGGAAAAAAATCTATCGAATAATGTTGTTCTTGGCATGCTATCTAAACTTTATTGCAAAAGTCACTAGCACTTGCTGAAAAAATAAATTAACCAAAAATATTGGAGCATCATTATCAAGATTAGGCTTGTAGTTGAGTTTGGCATTGCTTTTACTAAACCATTGACTGAATTCTGATTGTGTTTCAGTCTCTAAACTAAAGGTATTAAATACTTTCTTAGTTTGCATTCTTTCTGAATAAGCTGATTTAATTATCGTATAGTTAGGCCAGAGCTATGGCAGTCTTAATAAACTATAATCTCTGAGCATCAGTATTAATTCATCTTGGCTCCCACTGAATTTGAATCTCATGTTTGTCACATTTTGCTTAGGGCTGCAGCTTGTCTTTTTTTTTGGAACATCCTTCCCTCAGAGCGTATACTGAAGCAGAGGGGAGCCTCTTGGAAGGAGCCTTGATAAAAATGTGTCCCGTCTGGTGCATGGGAAGCCACAAGCTTGGGCTGCATCTTCTCTGTGGTGAGGAAAGAAGCAGTTTCCATCCATCCTGCATCATCTCTGGTGAGCAGCAAGTGGCACAGGTATGCACTATGCTGGGTGTGAAGCTTGTGGAAACCCATCTGTGTCATTCTTGGTGCTCACCCAGGAATCAGTGGGCTGCTTGTTTTAAGGACTGTAAACTGATGTGGAAGCAGAATGTTCTCCTTCCTCTTCATTATTCAGCTGTTAAGTAAAGAGTTGTTCCAAATTTGGAAAAGAAAACAGAATATATTACAGAAATGTGTCATTTTCAGATTTTAATTTTAAAAATTAATCTGTACAATTCTGCTGCAGATAGTGAACAGCTGTGTAGAACCAAAGTGACTAATATATAATATCTTTCTGGATTCTAAGTGTTTAGTGGGGCAGAAAATGTTCACTTTGTTCAGTGAACAAAGGACACAAACCATTTAATTTAACTAAATGAATGAACACTGTTAATGGAATTTTTCTGTCTTCTATTAATTTTCCTAAAGAAACCTCTAAAATGATTGTAATGGTTTTGTCCCTTTCATGCCATCTAAGGGCCAGATTGTGAATGTTGTATGCAGAAAAACAGTTGCTGATATGAATAATATAACTGACACCTAATTGGTATAATCTCACTGGCATTATTTTCATGACTACTGGTATTATTTTTCATGACTTTAGTGAGCTAAAATCTCAAAGATATTAGCATGCTGTGTTATTTTTTTGTTATTTCAATTTTCAAATGTATTATTGAGCCTCAAAACCAGAGCATCGTTGACTAGCCATTACTACTTAGCTGGTACAAGAGCTATTGTGGGAGCTCTATCGTATAGGAAGAACTGCTGTTCAGCCTAATTATTACAGATTATTAGATTAATTTTTTAATTGAGTAGCCTAATTAAAGTAGCCCCCCTGCTAGCAGTTAGGAAGAATATATCTATTATATTGTGTTCTCTTTCTCCACTGCCACTGAGCATTTAGACCCTTGCAGAATTGCCACTAAGAAGGAGGAAGACCATTCAAATTGCCATGCTCATATCAGTTGCTAACTTTCAGATGTATTTTAAAAAGAACAGGTTTTGACAGAATATTTCAAGTGTTTTGCCCCCCTGTTTTAGGGCGATGATGAATGTGCCATACAGATGACCTTTACACAAGGCCACATGCTAATATTCAGAACTGTGCTTTTGTTTGTCTGGAACAATGGCTGTCATTAAGACAGCTGAGTTTGCCAATATGCCCCCCTGTTTCAGTGCCGGACCCTTCCTGATTGGGCACCAGGAAGCATCATGTGCCTTTGACTGAAATGACATGGAAGATGTATGGTCCGAGTGCTGTCCTCAGCACCACTGCTGTGATGGGAAGAAAACCATGCTGACCCAAATAGACCTACGCTCAAACAATGTCACACCAAACGAAGACAGCATATTGGGAAGAAAAATGCTTGTAAACTGTGTGTGCTAGAAGATGTATTGGCCACACGGCCATAGGGCAATCTTTGAACTATTGAAATCTTTAGAAATATTGTTTAGTTCTTGAATACTTACAAACCTAATTAATCAAGCATAGATGGTTATTTTCACTCTTTACATACTGCATCATTTTGGGACAAGAATAGGGCTGTCACGTTTATTTTGCTGACCACTTCCCAGGTGCTTGCTGGCAAAACCAGGGTTTGAACATACAATACCACAGCAATCCTCAAACAACAGCCTTAAGAGAGCTCTGGGCCTTCTCCTAATCCTTAATGTGCTTCAAAACATCCTATGTGTTTCTACTTTTCTTCTTGTGCATGTCTTAGGCTATTACAATTTTCTTTTTATTTCTTTTTATATTTAAATATTGCTAGGAAGAAATTTGACATCTTCTCCAGAGCAGTATTTTAAACCTGACATGAACTTAGTGAATGATGGAGCAGCTAACAGCACAATTTTAATGTCAGCTCAATTGCATATGTACCTCTCAAGTGATGTCTAGGTAAAAGTTTCAGTATAAGGCCTGTTACTACTCCCTCCCCTTCCTCTCCCCCCACTGCTTCTTCTACTACAGTCTTATGTGTAGAAGCTCTTGTGAAATACTCATGCCAGTAATTCATCTTGAAGGGGACATAAACTTAGGACTTCAGTCTGTTTCCAAAACTTAGATTATTTGAATCTGTGATCCCACTGCTTTCCAACTTCTGGCACCTCTGTATTTAGATTACTTTAATTACAGTAAATGTTTACTGATTTCAGAATTTTTGATGTACACCTTGTGGCCAAAGCCTACTGAAAGAAATAACTTGACAGGTTTAATTACTTTTAAAAGCTATCGTCATGTTTAGTAAGGCTTGAAACTTAATTTGTACAGGCAATAAACAATTTATGAAAATGTTAAAAAACTTTAACATTCACCTCAAGCTATGATATGCCATAAAATAGTGTCTCTCTCAAACATTTTAACAGTGTAGTACCATTGATTTATACCAGTTTAAAACCTATTATTATTTTTATATGTATTGTAATGGACACATTAATATGTTCGAGTGGTCTGCTAGAGTGAGCTGTCACTCAGAAGAAGGTGTATTTTAAATCACTTCTGATCTTGGACTTGACTTTAAACGGTCAGGGTTAAAAGCATGTGTATGAACTGCTTTCAAAGGGAACACTTCACCAATTCAAAGCTTACTTACTATAGAAATAAGCATCCTTAAGCACATGCTTCACTGTATTTGAAGTGATAAAGTATGGAACTGTTGAATGCACCCAGGACCCTTTTTTTGGTTCTAAGTGCATGTACTAATTAATATGAATTGCATGTTTGTAACTTTCTTTCAAAAGCACTGGTTTTACCCTGCCCCCATAGTAACCTCATGTATGCCTATTTAATATAATAAACTGTCCATATAAAAGCATGTCACTCCCAAGCAGGCTTGAGGTGATGTGGGAAAATGTTCAGCTGTTGCTTGTCAAGGTCTGCTGCACAGGAGACAGTAACATCCAGTGCTAGAAATCTCATTGGCAGAAATGAATGGAAATAAGCCATACAAAAACATGTTTGATCAGGCTAGAAACATTAAACTCATGTCAAATTAAAAGCAACCCTAGGTATGTGGATCTTCAGGGTTCCTGCACACAACCTGATTGCGAAATAAGGGTAGCTGTCTGGATCTATGGACTAATTTCAAAGTGCTGAGCTGCTAGATCTAAGCAGACAAAATTTCTGTCTCAGCACCCAGAAACCATCAACTGAACTACCTCTTTGCTTGGCATTTAGTAGCTCAGGATCTTTGTTTCTATTCTACAACAACTGGAAAGGCAGTATTTTCCTGTAAACAAGGAAGAAAGTCGGTGAGTTAGTAAGTTTAACTACGTGGTTGCCGCTCCACTGTAAAATGTTTTAACTTTTTTTATCTATCTTTTCCAGTCTATTCTAAAGGAGAGGACAAACTTCTTGTGCCACCATGGCATTTTCAATTCTCACCAACCCAAGGGAGCTTCCCTACCAGGCCTAAGGCAAGACAGGACACAAGCCTCCTTCGATTCTGCATGCCAACACAGGCACTGCAGAAATTTGCTGTTGTGTAGGGTCCTAGCAAAGCTTCGGGAGGCTGTGGCTCGTTGTTGAGAGCAGGGGTGAGGTGCTCCCTTGGGGCTGCAGTGGGGCGATTCCCAGACAGAGAGCCTGGCCAGGTAGATGTCACTTCTGTTTTGCCTCCTACTTCCCTGTACAGACTTATTTGCTCTGTTTTACTTTCAGTATTGTCTTCAACAGCACCAAATAAAGCCTGTCTGTTCAACAATTTAACATGTTAGGGTCCCTGATGACCTTAAGAATCAAATGTTTCATCCTAGAATCATAGAATAGGGTGGGAAAGGACTTTAAGATCAACTAGTTTCAACACCTTCCACTAGACCATGTTGTTCAAAGCCCCAACCAACCTGACCTTGAACAGTGCCAGGGATGGAGCACTCACAGGGGCAGCCTGTTCCAGTGCCTCACCATTCTCAGTAAAGAATTTCCTCCTTCTATCCAACCCAAATCAGTTTTGGTACTGTATCAGTCTATCTATCCTTTGATGAGGACGGAGGTGACTTTCTGGCCCTGCTATGCTAGGAAAATAGTCTGTGTGTTGGGTGGTCTGCAGGCACCACTTTGTCTGCCTCCATCATTCACAAACCTTCTGCCTTCACCGCTTGTCCAAGTTTTATGTATCTTTCTTGGTCTTTTTGTGTGTACATCTATATGTCAGCTCAGTTGCTGAACAAAATCCTCACTTAATGCTTTTTATTTCAGAAATCTGCTCAGCTTTTTCCACATATATCAGGGTCCTGCCAGCTGTGGGCATAGAAGGGGGCAGGAGCAGCATCCAAACTTGCCAACCTGCACCACATTCAGGCTGTATCTGGGTGGCGGAGGGTGGCTGCCCCAGTTACCATGGCACTGGAGACATTCTCCAGGCTTCTTCATATTCCTCCAAAAAAATGCTCGGGGCAAACACCTTCTTTTGCAGAAATTTGGCATGACCGTCTGCTTTGCTGCTGGCCTGTTCTTCCAACCATTTCCCGACAAAGAGGTTAATAAATGTTTACTTTTTTTCCTGTTTCCATATGGTTTGTTCACAGGCTTTTGCTTGTGTGTGTATGAATGCTCACTTGCATTGACTGCTGTGAGGGAATTGTTCTACTGATGCTAGCCATCTTCAAATCAATGCCTGCACATAACAACAGAAAGTGCCTCAGATGTAGTGGTTTCCACAGGACTATTGTTAGGCCTTTGTTAAGCATTTTTGAACCTAATAAATAATGTCAAAAGTCTCTATCCTAGCCAAAAATGTTCCTTTTGAAACAGTTCTAATAGTATTTTTGTTCTGCAATGTCTCCCAGTGTTGTGAAGAATTTGCACCTCACAATAGGAATCTGGTATATCGCGTGCCGTGTTGCCTTTTTTTTTCCCCATTGATTTAGAGATGCAAACCTTCCTTCCTGGGCAGGAATTCCCATTTGTTTGCACAAATGTTGCTTTTTCTTGGAACTTCAGCATTGTAAAGGCTATGAAATTTCACAAACTAAAGGAGAATTGAATCTTAATAATGATGGAATGAAAGGAAGGAAAACAAATTGTTGAACTTAATTATATGTTATTCCAGTGAACCTCCTTTGTGGTTTGTTGCATAACTCCTAATTAAATTAAGTCTAAAACAAGGTTTTAACAATCACATTATGCACTGAAAAACAATGATAACAATGATCAAAGATGATCACAGTAGTCCCCTCTGGCTGTAATATGTATCTAGACATTAATGACTATTCTGGAAAAAACTCTTAGTTGGAGACTCACTGCAATTCATTATGCCTTGTATAGTACCATTTAACGAAAAATTTGAGCTGTCCTTAATCTGTAGTTTAATTTGTGGATCATATTCCCATTTCTGTGGTACAATAATGTGTAGCAAATTAAGCTAGGATGAAACATATTTGCTAGACATATTTTATTTATGTGCATTTTACTTTGCTTATTTTAATTGGGCTCTGGGGAAAAAATGTCAAACCCCACATTTCTGTGCATTTATTTTCTGTGTAGCACCAAAGCTATTGGATGCTATCTTTATTAAACAGCTATAGTGTGGAGTCTTTTTTTAGTCATCTCAGTTCAGCTTAGTGCCAAAAGAGACATTTTAGCTTGTTTTCTGGCTACAGTGGAAATAAACACTAGAAAATCTACAGTAGGAACTGCTTATTTGCAGTCTTATGTGGGAGGGTGTAAAACAAATTTCAGCTCACTACAGTTGTAGTAGAGAAGGAAAACTACATTTGGGGTTTTGTAAAGCAAGCCTCTAGTACTCATGGTGATAGTTCAGTGGGACTTATTTCTGTGTTCACTTTCTTTTACAGTTGACATCAGCAGCTACCTTGGACTTCTGAAGGGTAGACTTTGGCCTGTTTAGGAGCCTGGTTGTCATAGTCCCTTGAGAGGCAGTTCTGAAGGGCAAAGGAGTCCAGGAAAGCTGAACATTCTTCAGGAAGCATTGTCCTAGAGAAACTGGCTGCTCATGGCTTGGATGGGTGTACTCTTTGCTTGGTAAAAACTGACTGGATGGCCAGATCTAAGAAGTTGTGGTGAATGGAGTGAAATCCAGTCATGGATGTTGTTCCCACAGCTCAGTCTTGGGAGTCTAGAGGACATGTTCAAATAAAAGCCCCTGTAAAAATGATAGTAGATGCAGAACAGTCCTGCAGTGGGCAAAGGCCTAGATAGGACCCAGAAATGAGGTTTAGCTCAATAATTAAAAACATGGAGGTTACTTGATGGGCTGGAAAAGTGAGAGGACACACAGGGGGCAGGGAAAAATCTGTTCATTGCTGTCTGGCTTTGTCAGCAAGTGGAAAAGAACAACAGATCTAAGCAATCTGATTCCAGAATGAGTGGGGCAGCATTGGATGTACTAAGCAGTAGCTGTGAGCATTGCTGAACTAGTGACAGTGCTGTGGGTGCCGTGAACATCATATGCCAAAAGTGTAGCTGTGATGACTAATAACATCTCTCTGTGTGTACAGTTTGAAACTATATAAATTTGGTTTGAACTGAGACTTGCTGCCTTTCAGATACAAACATGCTACTGTATTTTCAAGGACAAGGTGATACATTTCACAGTAGCTTTGCATTATATGAAATATAATTCCTGTGGGGAATCTTTGTTGGTTCTGGTGAGATATTTTTTCTTTCAGACTACATTTCATTAATGCATAAAGTCCAGAGAAAACAAAACAAAAATTGCAAGATGTTGGGAAGAGCATGAAAACCTCAATATTAAATTGACTGTGAGCAAGAATATAAAGACAAGGATTTTTGAATTGGGAGTTCTCAGTGATTGATATTAGCTGTTTCTTTTGCTGTGCTTATTCCTGCAGTTTCAATTTTCTCCTTTTCTGGAGACTGCAGAACTTCTCAGGAGAAATCAAGCATTCAGCTCTTCTTGTCTCATCTGGCCTCTCTTCTTCCTTTATCTCTGTAGATTGAACACACCTGAATGATGCATTAAGCAATATGACCATCGTTGTTCATGGCTGCTTTCTTCCTTGCTTGTGCTGTCTTACCAATAATGTCTTTGTTCTAGTTTTGAAACCCTTTACCTTCTTGTGATGGCTGTTAACGTCACTTGCTGGCATAGCCCTGAGGAGGCGCAGCTGATGCTGTTGGGGCTCCTGCAATGTAGTTTGCTGCTCCTGGGCTGGCTCCCCCCTGACAATGTGACAGGAGCTGCATGGAACTCAGTCAGGAGTTTGGTTGGTGTTGTAAATCAGCTCTTGGTTGTGTACTTTGAATACCCCTGCCACTGTGGCTCAGCTGACAAAACTTTGCAGCATGCACCTGCCGTTGCTGCCTTTTGGACCTTCCTCTTGAGAGGAATTATTTGGAAAGGCAAGGAGGAGACTGTATGTGATTCTTTGTTCTCATTAGAGGACAGAAACAAATTTCTCATGAGGACAGTGGGGGAAATTCCCTAGAAAATCAGATGGTCTGATTGAGGATTGAATGAAATAACTGGGATTCCCTCAAAAGCTATGTTTTAGCCACAGAGCCTTTCCACCTGGAGCTTTCTCCTGTCCACCAAGAGGCTTTTTCAAGGAGTCCAGCTTCGGGTCAAATATCAAATGTTAATGAACATGGAGCCTTAAATTAGAGTAGGAGTTTCCTTCTGCTTCTTGAAATGGTGTCATCCACTCAGCTGTTTGATGTTTAAGTAAACACCTCAAAAGGGCTTTAACCACAGCTTTTACAGTAGGGGCCAAGAAGAATGAGAATGTGTGACTTTCCAAACCCTGTTTTATCAAACTCATTATTTGTAGGCAACCTTGCAAAGAGCAAAGCTTACTTGTGAAAAGTTAGAAGAGCTCTGTCTTGTTTGGGGTCCTCACAGCATAGTTTAAATATATAAAATCAAAAGAAAAACAAAGAAGTGTTTCCCTAATCACCACCAGTACTACATTTGAAGGAAATTTGAAAATCAAGGCACAGTGTTTTTGCTGTTAGATCTTCATCTTTTATGAAAAATCCTGAAATATCGATTTAGCTAATTGATATGATGGTGACACATGAAAGAGGACAAAGGTATATTTGTTCTACCAATGACATAAGTGAATTGCGTTGTGTCAGTCAGGTGTACACTCCTGAGATCAGAGGAAATAGGGTTTTTTAGAGGGGAAACCCCCTGCTATGCCATGAAAGCACTGGAAACAGCTATCTGAGGGTGATATTTTAGCTATTTTTTTTTCATTCGTCATCTTCAGAAGTGTGTCTGAAATGTGCACTAGCTGACTAAACGATTCACTGCAAATCAGGTGGATTTGGCAGTTCTGTTCTTTAGTAGCTAATTATAAGACTGTATTTTTGAAGGTATTTACTACCTGCAATTTTGTTTCAGAAAACTTCCATGTGTGTTTTGTGTGAATTGTTTCTTATGATCAACAGGGATTATAACTGCATTTTCTAATGCACATGTTATTGTCTCCTTCCCCTGATTTGAGGACTGAATCTTTCTAAGAAGAAGAGTAAAGAGCTGTGATTAAAGATTGTTCTTGGGCACAAGTTCATACATGAATACAGGAGAATGGAAGATGCTGTCTGCACAGTGTTAACACTTATATGCCTTAACACTGTACAGACAAATGTGAAAAGCACGTGATTGTGACCCAGTTTTTAAAAAAGGAACAATTTGCTGCTTGCCAACTCTGCCTTTCAAAGACACACACAAGCAGAAAATCTGACCCAGCATTTTCATGTTATCTAGAGTGCTATCAATCACAGGGAAATTTAAATCCTAATTATACTCTAACTAAAAAAAAAACATAACAAAATCAAACCCACATCTGTCATGAAAAGCCTTTGTACTTGATACAGTTTTTTCAGTTTATTCAATTTATGATGCTGTTAGTGGTGTCTGTTGTACACATTTATCATCACAAAATGTTTTTTCATGTGTGTCACTTAGCCAAGCTAGTATTAAAGCCGAAGTTTTTTCTGCCAGGTGTCAATGTTAGGATAAAACCTTTTGGAAAATTTGACCAGGGATTATTGATCAATGTCTGACAATAGAAATAGGTGTAGGAAGGATGTTGTTTTCCTTACAGTGAAAAAATACATATGACCATGATAGTAAATAGAAGAGGGACAAAAAGATTGTGTCTGTATTTATAGCTGGAATATTATACAGAATGTGAATTTACATCCTGACAGCAAGAGCTGCACATGTGCGCTGTAGCTGTGTTGAGTTTGGCGTCTCAGTTCTCCTGAGATGCCACTGGCCCTGGGCATGCACAGGTTTTGCATACCCTGAGAAGATGGATGTGTGTGTAGCATTTTCATTTCATGAACACCAAGGCAGAACATAGATTTCCACCCCCTTTGCTTCTTGCTACACCGTCCTGCTCCCATCCTCAACACCAAAACCCATCAAGTGGACAACAAAATAAGGGTTCCCTTATTTTCTGGATACTCTATCTGCTAAGACTCAGAGACACAGAGGGGAAGAAGTTGCCTGAAGAAAACGCAGAAGCTGGAGACCTCAGTGCTGTAAGGGATGGAGGAGAATATGAGAAAGAATGGAGGAGGGAGGAGGAAAACCAGAATAATGACATAGCCTGCCTTGTCCCACATATCTGATTTGTACTTCGACCCCTGCCAAGGCATTTCTTAGGAAGCTGGTTTGGTCACACGCCTCAATTGCGCAGGAGGCCAGCAATTGTGTAATGATAATTTTCATCACTGTTTTGAATGGTCTAGTTTGAGACTGCTCTTGCAGCCAGCCTGAAAATCACAAATGCTGATGGAAATAGTTAATTCTGAAAGAGGCACTGCCAATACTACCATGACTTCCATTACTTTTTAGTACCAGGTGATCACTCTCATAAGGCCATAAAAAGCTCATGAAAATACTAGTTATGAATTCAGAGGTGAAGGATGTATTGTAGCAAGGATTAGTCTGTGGGGCTTTCAACTCAGCTTGCATTCACAGAAATATCTGGTGACAGAACAGTGAGACATGCACATTTTTAAGTAACTTCTTTGTTGTTGTTGTAATCCAGTGTATGAGTGTGAAGTAAAGAAACTAAGCGTATAAAATAAGAATTTTGTTATATCTATCCAAACTGGCCAGGGCTTGCTACAAGACAAGTTTCCAGTGCTATCTAAGATGAAATAATTTTTTAAAAAGATGCTTGAAAAAGATTTTATACCTGTAAAATGACTTTGCAAACTCTTGAAAATGTACTTCGAATAGCATTATAGGAATAGCCAGGTATGATTAGAAGAAACCAAAAGGGAAAAAAATGTTAGAAAATTTTTAAGTGATTGAAGTTGCTTTTTTTAATGGGAGGGAAGATAATGCTAAACAGTGTTTGTTACGTTCACCATTTCTTACTCTTAAAGAAATGGACTCCCGTTAAATGCCTTGATTTTGAAATTAGATGTGAATTTGAACTTCCTCAAGTCTCAAGTAATTTAAATTTTCATGGCCTTCATGCCTTTAGTGTCCAAAATCTTTGATGACTAAAAAAGAAGACCCTGCACCACATTCTCAGTAGCTGAATGTTGGCCTATTGATTTTGGGTAGATAACAAGTTACGCCACATCAGAGGCCAGCTGACATGACTGGAATGTGGTCATGGATGGCTGTGTCCTTTTTAGGAAAGATAGGTCAGCAAAGCAAGGTGGTGGAGTTGCTCTTTATGTGAGAGAGCGACTAGAATGTGTTAAGTTCTGTCCAGGAGCAGAGGAGGAGCAAGTGGAAAGTCTGTGGGTACGAATTAAGGGGCAGGCTGGTGCGGGTGATACGGTTGTAGGGGTCTATTATAGACCTCCTGATCAGGACAAAGGAGTTGATGAGGCTTTCTATAGGCAACTGAAAGCAGCCTCACGACTGCATGCCTTGGTCCTCATGGGGGATTTTAACTACCCCGATATTTGCTGGAAGACTTACATGGTCAATCATTCACAGTCTAGGAGGTTCCTCCAGTGCATTGATGATAACTTCTTAATGCAAATGGTGAACAAACCTACTAGGAGAGGAGTGCTGCTGGATCTAGTGTTCACCAACAAGGAGGGTCTGGTTGAAGTTAATGCAAATGGTGAACAAACCTACTAGGAGAGGAGTGCTGCTGGATCTAGTGTTCACCAACAAGGAGGGTCTGGTTGAAGTGGTGATGGTCAATGGCAGCCTTGGCTGCAGTGACCATGAGATGGTGGAGTTAAGGATCCTGTGTGGGAGGAACAGAATACCTAGGAAGGCAGCATTTCTGAATTTCCGAAGGGCTGACTTTGGTCTCTTCAATCAATTGCTAAGAGAAGTTTCATGGGAAAGGGTACTAGGTGGTAAAGGGGCACAAGATAGTTGGTCAGCATTCAAGGACCACTTCTTCCAAGCTCCAGATCAGAGCATCCCAATGGGTAGGAAATCAAGTAGGGGAGCCAGGAGAAAGGGTGTGGTTAAGAGAGGTTCTCCTCCCCCTCTACTCTGCCTTGGTGAGGCCGCATCTGGAATGTTGTTTCCAGTTCTGGGCTCCTCAGTTCAAGAAGGACAGCGAATTGCTTGAAAGAGTCCAGCGCAGAGCCATGAAGATGATTAAGGGAGTGGAACATCTCCCTTATGAGGAGAGGCTGAGGGAGCTGGGTCTCTTTAGCTTGGAGAAGAGGAAGCTGAAGGGTGTCCTTATCAATGTTTACAAATATGTAAAGGGTGAGTGTCAGAATGATGGAGCTAAGTTCTTTTCAGTGATGTCCAGTGATAGGAGAAGGGGCAATGGGTGTAAACTGGAGCATAGGAGGTTCCATGTGAACATCAGGAGGAACTTCTTTACTGTGAGAGTGACAGAGCACTGGAACAGGTTGCCCAGGGGGGTTGTGGAGTCTCCTACATTGTAGATATTCAAAGCCCGCCTGGACAAGATCCTGTGTGATGTAATTTAGGTTACCCTGCTCTCACAGGGGGGTTGGACTAGATGATCTTTCAAGGTCCCTTCCAACCCTTAGGATTCTGTGATTCTGTGATCTTGGCATATATAAGAAACTTTAGCCCCAGATTCAAGGATTTTCCAAAATCTGAGGACCCATTCAGTTTGGTTACACAGTTTTGAAGATGGTTTTCTGTTCTCATTATTGTCTTGCCTGAAGGTTTGAAGGAGCAAGAAGGGAGAAGTTGTGTAATAAACAACATATGCAAGGTCATCACTGACCTAGTTCAGAAGTACAAGTATGTGAAAACGGGGCTGACCTCTTGCTCCCAGTGATGTCACTAGAAGTTTTGCCATTTGACTTCAACAGAGTCAAAATTTCAGGCATTTTTCCTGTCTGAAGTTGCTTATAATGGAATGTCCCTTTGCTGCAAGTGCAAATGCAAATGAATACAGTTTGGGACTGGGTCTGTTGAACTGAGGCTTTTTCAGGCTTAGTGCCTATATTCCTATGCAATGCATTTAAATATCAAAATCAAGCCAAAATCTGATTAACAGAGAAATCAGACTTTTAATAAGAAAAATAAGAATTGAGTTTAAATAAGTAAATGGCTTTAATGAGTTTTTTATTTCACAGAAGATTTACCTTAGGAATTAAATTTGTGTAAATTAAGTGTAAAAGCCTTTTTAAAAATGGCAGTATCTCTATTTCATGTAAGCATGAAGAGAACATGCACACAGAAAGAGGTTTTAGTAAGCTGCATAACCATTGATTTAGATACTCTGCATGTAAGCAAAAATATTTTTGCTATTTTCCATTTTTTTCCCTTCAAAACTTGGCATTGACAAACGAGCAATCCATTTCAACACCTAAGATACACCCATTCCATATAGCTGTGCAACACATGGTGATTCCCAGGCAATGCTGTGAAAGTTGGAAGCAGGCAAATGAAAAAGTCATGGGAAAATTACATCTATTTCTTGTGGGGTTGCTGTTGTTTTTTCTTTTGTTAGTCAAGCTGTTTCTCTCTTGTCTTCTCTGTGCTCTGGATGCATGTTGCTAAGAACTGCCATGTCTAAACTGAAAGTCACGGTTTGTCCACTTGTAATGCTAAGGTTTTTATCTCCATTTCACTATGAGATTACATCAGTATTTTGTGCTGCCCCCCCCCCCCCCCCCCCCCCCCCCGGTGCC
>NDXB01000866.1:76328-110354 GCA_002631895.1 Agapornis roseicollis
CCCCATACTTCCCCAGCTTAAAGATGTGCTCTTTTAGATTTTTTGTGTGTGACTTTAACAATGTTCTGTTCACATTTCCTTGGATAGGCCCAACAATTGCTTGTTGACCCATTTTAACCCCTTTTGAGCATCATCTTCAAAGTGTAACTGTCCTTGACAATGAAAGAGACCTTCCTATTGTCTGGTCCTTCCAGGCAATCTTTAGCATTGAGTTAAATGGCTTTCAGATGGAGGAGTTGGCTGGAAGGAAGGAGACAAAGTGGTCTGTTGTTTCTGAGTGACTTTGCTAGAGTTTCCCTTTTTTCTTTTAGAATGGTGCATTTCTATAGAAGATGACAGACGTTTTGACAGGTGCAATATGCTTTGAACTGTTGTGTCAGATAATTCTTTTGTCTTGGTTTTTCCCAGCAAAGTGGTATGTCTCCTTAGGATGCTGATATGCATATTGTTTGCTTTTTATTTAGTGTGGTCAAGCCTTCCATTCTCCTTTTCTCTCTCCCTCTCTTACTTTTTTGCTGTTTCTTTGCATATATGGAGCTAACCCAGATGGGAGGGCGGAGTGACCATGACTTCAACCTCTCTCTCCAACCTTTTGATCATGATAACTGACAGTTATAACTCAGGAAATTATAATGGTAATTATAAGAAAGAGCAGGCAAAAGCACACAAAAGCATGACCTCAAACAAAATCACATTATAATCTCATCTCTGGCTGCAATGAACTATGCTTATATAAAAAAAGATGGTCCCAGGGTTATTCCTTCAGAGCAGGAGAGATTTAGCTTTGCCCATCTATGGACTGGCCTAGATGAAAACAAACCATAGTCCCATCATATAATCAAAACTATTTTGAGGGGAAAAGAGGTAAAGTTTTAAAACTTAAACAAAAAGAAAGCTTATTCTTAGTAAGGATGTTTTATTTCTTTCTTAATACTTTTAAAGTTACCACAGAGAGTATTTCTTGGTCAGGTAGCTTCATTTAATTGGAGTGTGTAGAGCATGTTGTACATTTGTGGCTGATGTTTTTGCAGTGCCAACTGATGGTTTTGAGTTCTGCTATGAATTACTGTTTTGGAAATAACAGCACTGCTAAACTGGTCATGCAGAGAAGATGTTGGGATTTGTGCTTCACTCTATCTTTCTACATTAATCCCCGCTTCTGCCTGCCTGCTTTCTCATTTTGAGCTTAAACAGACTTTCCTATTTTTGATGTGTCCATTTTATTTTCAGAGTTAACATCCCTTGTTTTGGTGGCCTGGGTATGACTCTCATTCATTGTGTCATGAATGACGTTCATGTTACTGAAAGACAACCTGACCCTGAAAAAATTGAAGACAAGATCTTCTTTTTCAGTTGCTTCACATAGCATAAACTCAATGGGAAAGAGAGATTTAAAGGCTGCCAATCAAATAGAGAAATGGATGACATAATTTACTGTAACAGGGAGCGGTGGCTTGGAAAGTTTTGCTTTATGAATCTTTCCAGAACATCTGGGAAGTTGATTTAATAGCTCATGGCATAAATGTTTGAAATATTTGTACCAAGATTTTTGAAAATCAGGGACTAGCAGCTGTCTGCAAACCATAGTTGGGTGTCCTGGTGGCCTGACTTCCAACAATAGCAAGAACTCATCAACTTTTGTGGTTTTTACGTTTATCTGCTCCACACCGAGGAATTCTTTAGAGTATCTTCCTCTAGGATTTTAGCTTACAGGGCAATTTAAAAATTGCATATGTTATTATGGTGTATAGTAGGTAACCCTGCAATAACGAAAACATAATTACTTCTTCTAAAATGATGAAATTTGTGTGAAGATTTTGACTGGTGCCTACAATATCCCAAACAGTGAATGGCTATATTTGTTCCTTTACTAGTGGATGCCTCAATACCACAAAGTGTTCTACAGGAGTACTTAAGCATGTGAGATGAATGGATCTGAAATATCTGGCTAAAGCATTGTCTGGAATGCTGTCTGCTGCCACAGAAGGGTCTTAATAACTGTTATAGTGATTGTAAAAGTGCTTCTTTGGAATCACTGAAATTTTCAGTTACTTTTTTTCAAGTAATTCCTGTTTATATTGTAAGCTGCTTCTGTAAATCACTCATGCAAACAAGATACAAAATCTCTCCATTTTAGTAGCTAGTCTTCTGAGCTTAAACCAGTATTTTTTTGCTATCCATGTTGGCTACTTAGCTGTGACCACTAGTATCTAGTTACAGATGTATTCATGTATTGACTGATAACTGGTTGAAACTCTTTATGTCAAAACTGTAGAAAATATGTTTGGAACAATGGACATTTCAAAGCAGATTTTTTTGTAGTTGTATGTTTCAGGTGACTGAGGACAGGTTCTCATGAAGACTGGTGGATGTTCTTAACAGGAGGCCTATTTACTGACACCGTCTCTAATTGGTATGCGTCATGGAAAATTCTCTTCCTAAAAGATCTGACAACTTTCAGAGAAGAGCCAAATGGATCTGATTTTAAATTGCTTCAGGCTCTTTTGCAAAGTAGAATATTTCTGAAGCTGGGATAATTTTGCCAAGGGACTTACAAGGCATGAATTTCTTAGGACGATGTGCATCACATTCGGTTTTATGGTTTCCCTTTCACTCTTCGAGGACATTGCACAGTTGAATAGGTTGCAGGGGAACCCACGCCTTTTTCACAGGAGTCCAGTGTAAGCATGGCAGAGTCCATGTTATGGTCATCAGTAAGATGGTTGTTTATTATTGGATCGGTATCTGAAATTTCTATAGGGTTCTCATCAACAAAATGAAGGTGATTGCTCTTTTGATCAGGTTTAGTAGGAAAATATGCAGAGTTCTCACAGGCTACAGATGTGTCAAAATATGCCCACTGTAACAATTCACAGGCTATACAAACTTCATGGTTGTCAAGTATTCTGCTTGCCTTTGCCATATAGACGTCATGGTTGTCACTGGAGATAGAGTGCTGTACCTTCTGCTCCAAGCACATAGGCTCCTACTGTCAGGATTGGTATCATGTGGTGAGTATGGGGAGACTATGCAAATTGGATAATATAATGCTGCTCCTATGGGAGCTGACTGTGCTAATTCCTATGTTAATCCTGTGAGTGAATGCAGTTTAAACGAGAAGCTCACCCTAAGGCTTGTTGAGGCCAAGCAGTGTATTCCTGCCATTGAGAAGAGCTGTGCCCTCTCTCCAGGTAATCAATCTGACTTTTGAGTGTTCACTAAAGGGTGCACCTACCAACTAATAGCATTTCCCATTGCCCTAGAAGTGTTGAGTGTGGAATAATCTGTAAGGAATCCACTGATGATGATCCATTTAACATCATCTGGGAAACTTTCCACCAATTTGGTAAAATTTGGATCACACCATTAGCAAGAAAGCCATGCTGAGCACATCCACAGGAATCATTTCACCTGTCTGGCAGAATAACACCAGATTGATGCAGTCTATCTCAGAGTGACAGAACATGAGAAATTCCACCTTTTCCCCCTGGTTGGTGTTCAGGAACCATTTGAGGACCACAGGCAAGAAAGGAACTACTACTGGGTCAGGCAGCTGGAATGATTGTTGTATGTCCCTTCCAAATGAAAATATTCTATACTATTCTATTCTATTCTAATTTTGTCTAGTCTATTTCCTGTCCCATTAAGTTCATGGCTAGGAATAATTTATCACACCAGAGTACTGAGTTAATCAAGAGGGAACAGTATCAGTGTTAACACTGACAGCTGGTTTCTGGCAAAGCTTTAGACAGTGCTTTGTGAAACTTCAAAACCATCACCTGAATATATTTTTCTTTGAATGCAAACTTTAACCTAATGTGAGTGTTTCATATACTTTTGCATTGTTAGATCCCATGAGTGAGATGGCAGTTTGGACATCCAAATTTAGTGGGTCATAAGAGCCTTTAATGAACTGGGAAAGTTTCATCCATACACAGGCTCCTCTTTGTCCCAGCACAAAATGACTCATCTCACAAGACAGAATCATACTTCTTAGGTATGGATTCCTGCTGATTCCTACTTGTAACAGCCAAGATATATCAGCAGAGACTATAATACTCTAAGAGTGCATTCTATAGCAAGGTTTAGAATCAACCCACATTACCTTAAAATTAAGTCTCTAAGTCCATGTTTATTTATTCAACTTTCTACTGTGTTTCAAAGCATGTTAGCATGCTATAAAATTAAGCTATTAATGAAATCCTCATTAAAAGGCATAAGAAGTTATGAATCCAAACCTAATACATCCATACTTAGCAGAGCTTCTTGCAAATGAAGTACACTTTTATGTGACTAGATTTAAGCAAAAGGATATCTTCATTGTTATGTAGCTCAACATGCAATTCTCTTATCCATCGTCTCAGTTAAGTACTGATTTAATGCTGCTGAGATATGGTAAAAATGTAAAGATGTCCTTGCAGTCTTGTATACAGACATGCTAGTCAAAAGTTAATCCCTTTTTCTGTGTAAGGTTAGTCTCAGCTATTGTACTGTGCAAAGTTTTATTTGTTGTATTTTAAATATTTAATCAAATTGAATGTGTAAATTAATAGCTACAATAAATAACTAATATTCTGTTCCATAGCTATGAAAACCTTCATCTATGAATTGGCTTATATTACTTCTGTACTGAAGAAAATTCTAAGAATTAGTTGCCTCTAATCTCTTCTCGCAATTTTCTGTCATTTAGATTTTTCATTTATGAATGGTTTTCCTAATGGGAGAATAAAAGAATGAACTGAAAGAAATGATGCATATATGCAAAATGATGCATATTTGCTAAGTTCTCCTCATTACTTTGAATCCTACTGAAATATTTTCTGTATGAGGTAGGTGTTTTCTAAAATGGTTCGAAATGATTTCACACTTTTTATTTGGGCCAATTGAACATTTTCTGGTTACATGTAGTTTCCTTTTTAAAATGTTGATTTTAGGAAAACAATATGTTTCCCAAAGTCATACTGGTTTTGTTACTTTTTTAACCAAAAATTCCCAAGTGATTTTTGCTTGTCATTATTTGATACTTCATGTTATGATACAAGATTAAAAAAAAAAAAAACAAAACAGGATGAAATATCACCATGAAATATGTGATAATGTCAAAACAGAATCTATCATTGTCTGTATCTCTGCAACATATTTTTTAATTCTCTGTCCTGGGTTCAGCAGTAGCAGTCATTTTTCTACTTCTCAGTAGCTGGTGCAGTGCTGTGGTTTTGACTTCCAGCCTGGGAACAATGCCGATAACACCTTATGTTTTTAGTTGCTGCTCAGTAATGTTTACTCTGACCAAGACTTTTTNAGCAGTAGCAGTCATTTTTCTACTTCTCAGTAGCTGGTGCAGTGCTGTGGTTTTGACTTTCAGGCTGTGAACAGCGCTGGTAACACTGATGTTTTTAGTTGTTGCTCAGTAATGTTTACTCTGAGAAGGGACTTTTTTGAGTCTCAGCTCTGCCAGGAGGAGAGGAAGCCAGGAGGAAGCAGAGACAGGACACCTGACCCAAACTGACCAAAGAGGTATTCCATACCATAGCACATCATGCCCAGTATGTAAACTGGGGGAGTTATCCAGAAGGGTTAGATCACTGCCCAGTCGAGCAGGTGGTGAGCAGTTGTATTCTCTTCCCTTGTTATTTCCCTTATGATTATTATTATTGGTGGTAGCAGTAGTGATTTGTGTTATACCTTAGTTACTGGACTGCTCTTATCTCAACCTGTGGGAGTTATATTCTTTCAATTCTCCTTCCCGTCCCTCCTGGAGCTGGGGGGAGGAAAGGGGGTAGAGTGAGAGAGAGACTGCGTGGCTGGGCTTAAACCATGACATTCACCTTCAGTGGGAGATATCAACATAATGTATTTTAAATTGGACATATAATAGATGCTGCCTGTCACTTTTCCTGTATGATTTTCCTTTCAGGTTTCTCAGACTTGAACATGATAATAGAAAATCAATAAACAAGCAATTGTTGCTTTTTCTTTGTTCCACTGAATTTAGTTTATGTATAGGTTGCTGGTTTAGGATTTCTTAATCTTCTTGCTTGACCGAGAATTGAAATCAGTTTCTCAGCTAGCGTTTAATCTTCCAGTTTGTAGTCTTAAGGGTGACTGGCAGCATTAGTAAGATGGCTGATGGGTAAATTGAAGGAATTAAGTTTTCACTATTTAACTGAGCCTAATAATAATACTGTCATTTATTTCAATGATAGTCTAGATCTCCTGATCCTGGAACATGATTTTAGCTGTAGAGAAAAGGATCATAAAAGGCAACTTAATACTATGTTGGAAGAGGGATACTATGTTTTTTTATTTCCTAAAAGGTAAAAATGAAGTAATTTGAAGATCCCTTTTTCTTTTATCTTGTATCAAAAACATACCTGTGAAATGTAAGTAATTCTTGGACACTGTTACTTCCCTGTTACTTGCATTGAGTCAATATTTAACAACTCTGGAAGTCAGGCACAACCAGGGCACCTATTTTACATAGACTGACATGCAGAAAGGCACTGCAGAATCTGGATACTATACTCGTTCATTAACCCCTGATTTGTTGGAATTTAGTTTTTGAGGCATATTTTCTTTCCTTCTCTTTTAAGCAGATGGGGGAGAAAGAATATTTCTTAGCAGTTCTAAGAACTATTTACAGAAAACCAGCAAATCACTGCAAATGCATTTTATCCTTGTCTGCAAATAAGCTAAGTCCAACTAACTGACAGGGCAGTCTTGTTAAGGATTTCCCTTCAGCCAAAAGAAAAGGAGACGAAAGAGATAGAGGGAGAATCCTGGATCGAACAGTGACAGTACTCTGGGTCTGAAACTGCTTCCAGATTATGCTGGTTACCAAACACATGGAAGGCACAGCGAAATAGAAACTGAAATAAAGCCATGGCTAGGCTACAGAAATGGGGTAGGAAAAGGGAGCAAGATGGTGGAACCCAAGCCTTTGCCTATGAGAGTATGTGCGTGCAGCTGTGCAGCTGTACAATCTACAGAGGCCAAGGATGATTTCACTTAGCTCAGATGTCAGGCCAGTCCTGAAGGCCGCCTTGTTATTCCCTTGTATAATCCCAGCGGTCAGGGGTAACACTTCAGTGGTTGAAGTTGAGGATGTTAAATCATTAATGCTATTTAGGAATACATGATAAGTGGAAATTCTGAGCCTAGAAACTCCTCTTTCCCCTAGAAATGCTAAAATGCAAACCCATAATTCAGGTTCTCAAGGCCCAGTTCTTTCCTTAGTTATGCATATGGTGATAGCATCTTCATGATGCCATTAGCATATACACAGTTGAAAGTGTAACTGAGTAGGGAATTAACTAGCACTTGTGCATCTCCTGTGGTGAGGAGTTACCTCTTCTATGGTACCATCACTTTCAGCTCCCAGGCATCAACTTGTTACATTAACTTCAGGAACAGGCATATTTTTCCTCAGATTTTTCCTTACTCTCTCCCTTCTCTAAAATGTTTCACACTGGCTTGACATGTATTTTGAGAGTTTTTATTGTCTTTGTTTCCCTATTATGTACACAATGTGAGAAACTGAACTAATTCTGAAATACATCTGCCAAGAGGAAATTTGCGTTTCATAAGATAAGCAGAGACATAGACACACTGCACAGGTAACAACTAAAGCTAGGATGTAATCTACATTTGCTGATGAATTCTTTCAGAGGGATGCACAACTTGAAAAATCAGCACCTAAATGCTGAGCTATCTTGCTCTCTCCTGCGCTGCTTTGCCTTGATGGTATGATGCATAGTTCTGGAGGAAATGCAGATGAGATTAAATAGCACACAGCTTTTCAGGTTCTATTCTGAATGTCATGCACTTTTCTGGACATAATACAGATGAGAATATGGATTTTGTGTAAGCTGTAAAAAATGTTTCTTAAATGGTTTTCATCTTGATTGCTCTAAGGTAGCTTTCTTATATGAAGATGAAGATTTCCAAAGATGAAATGTTTGACTTATGGCCCAATTTCAAAATATACAGATTACTGTAAATTATTGCGGCGCAAGCAGAGTAATGACATTGATCATCGCTTGTTCAATTCAGTTTTAATTTTACTGATGGATGAATACTGAAAACAGCCCTAGTTATTTTGTGTGTGTGTGTCAGTGCTTCAGAAAAATGCTGATGTGGGTTTTCCTGATACTTACTGATTTGATTAAGATTGGGGTTGTATGCCCCAAAATTATATCTGCATTTATATTTTGATTATATGCAGGGGAGGAAGGGAATCCCAGATCTGCATTTTGCATAGTTGGCAAAACACAGAATATTTTTAAAACAGCTGTTTTGAAGAAAGCTTGAACTGTCTCTCTTTGAGCAGGACTAGTTTTGTTCCCAAATGGTGGGGGCAATCTAGCATCGGATATTTACAAGGCGTTGAAGCCTGATTCACTACTAGAAAGAGGGTCTGTGGTTATACATATGGATCTGATCCTGCCCAGAATAAACCAGGAATCATTCTAAGGCCAAGTCTTCTGGTTATCTTCCAGAATAATTATGACCTGTCTCCCTAGGAAAGAACAGACCAAAACAAATGGGCTACTTAAGCCTGCAAAGAACATACTTGTTCGTGACAGAGCTTTTTTCCTGGGGAGCAAAATGCCAGCAAAATATCAGTGCCTGTCTCTATGGCTATAGCTTGGCTTTAGTGGCTGCAGATGTCAAAATTTTTAAGATCTAGAGAGTTTGCAAACTTATGTTTTCCCCACATATTCTACTGTGTGCACAGAGAAACAAAATATGTATTTTCCTTTTGTTTGCTGGTTTAGGAAAGTGGAGTGTGTGTATGTGTGTGTAACTTTAGGCTGATATTGATATGATGGCTGGATGATCTCATTTCTAATGTCAGAGTGTTAAGAACCCAATTTTTCATGAAACATTTTCTTTATTTTCAGTCATCATGAATAACAAGCTTCTCAGTCAGCATTTTGCAGAGTATTTAACCCACATGTAGATACTCAATTGTAAATTTGATACAAGGCTAATCTTTTTTTTTCTCACATAAACCAATGTTAATCACACGAAATTCTATTTGAAGTTATCTCATATTAGTCCACATTCAGTGAAGTAAGGTGATCAAACAGTAGATAAGGAAACCTGGGACATTCTGGGCCTTCTGTCACTTCCAGTGACACTGTGATCTAATTGTTCAGTGAGCCAGCTGACCCTGTCAGAGTGGGTAAGAATTTAAAAATCTAGGCCATAATACTTGCAATTATTTTTCTGTATAATTTTATTTGAACTCAAGTTTACTCCTCCAGCAGAAATGAAACTGGTATCATCATTATATAGTTTCGTGCTTTGTAAGTCATGGGATGTTTTCCAAAACTATTTTATTTGGTTGTAATGAGACAAAGACAATGTTTGGTTTAGATGTACTAGAACTTATAATGGATAAAGAAGATTGAAACAATCTGTTTAATGGGGGATAACAAGTTCTTTTCTTCCTAGTTTCTTATTCTGCTTCTGCTTTAATTCCTGGCAGCACTGCATTAATGTTAAGCGCTGGTCCCCAGCACCAAGTGGCAATTTATCATCTTTCTTGGCAGGCTTCCTGCTTCATCCTGCACCTGCTTCCTTGAAAGAAAACAAGACATCAGATACTTACTCAAATAATGCAATAGCTGATCAGCAGAGTATCTACACAATGGTAACTTATCCATGATAAAAGAACAACTTTTTCATGCATTATATGTGACATATGTGTCCTTTCTCTTAAGATTTATGACATTCATGACGGTTAGTATTGTTACAATAATCAAATCTTTTACAGCCTAGCTGCAAAGGTTCAACTTATTGTCAATAGATTTCTATATAGGAGTCAATCAAGTAATTTCATAAATGCTTTGAAACACCTGCACTCTCCTTGGAAATGCAGAAATAGTAGTATTATGTTCTCATCTTTCAAGTCATAAAGATACTATATCTTGGTAATTCCCTATCAGCAAACAAAGTGGAAGAGTCAAAACTGTATGTTCATTTGCATTTGTTCCATAAGATACATCTGTTACATATATAGATAGATATATAAATGTGTATATTTATGTATGTATTCACACCCACATATATATGTGCCTATATATATATACATATATATATATAAACTTTCTGAAAAATAGATTATAGCCTTAATGCACAAATAAAGAAGAAATCAAAGGAAAGTTGTATCTATCATGAGAATGGTAGGAACTATTAATAAAATCAATACATAAAATCTTACAAATATGAAAGGAAAGGTCATGTGGTTTAACAGGAATTTTCATTTTACAAGCCTTACTGCAAAAGTAGTGCATAACTGTTAGGAAACAGGATGTCATGTTTCTGCTTGAATGGGAGGTGAGTCCTTTGGTTAAGGCATTAGTCTGAGGTGTGGAAACCAGTTGTCTGTGGTGCCACCAGTCCCCTGGGACTGCCTTCTAGCTTCTCTAAGCCCCACTTCCTCTCAGTAAAACACTTAATTATAGCTCTTCCCTATGTATATATGTATGTATAGTTATCAAAACATATGCAAGCACCAGTCAGCTTCTTGTATTTGACCCAAAGCATTTAAAATATAGAATAATTGAGCTATGTATGGCAGCATGGTGATCAATAAAGCCAACTTATGTTCTGCTGAGAAATACTGTATTATCTATGATTATTAAGAAACCATATCAAAACCCCAGTGTGTTAGGAACTATAACTAAGGATAATTCTTGCTTGAGAGCTCTCAATCTACCCAGAAAAATAGAGGTAGTCAAAACTCTCAATAAGAACGGAGCGATTAAAAGAAAAGTGACAATAATACTAGTATATATATGCAAGGGGTGCAAAGATGGAAGTTCCTGAGCTTTTAAAATGTCTTAATATAAATGCTAAGAAGGAAATGAGATAAAAATCTGATCTCAGGGAATTCTCTCTTTGCCATAAATTTGCCAGAAGGAGAGAGAGGCACATGGATTCAGCTGGAAAAAAATGTCATAATTGTATGGAGGAGTACAAGGGAAGAGGTGCTGCATAGGTACCTTGCACAGTGAAGAGGTACTGTGCAAAGCTGCTAAAACCATTAAAAGCCAAATTGCTTCTTCCAGGTACCTGCCTCAAAGCAGGAACTTGAACTCAGGAATCCTCATGCCAGGCAAATGCCCTGGGGTTGAGTAATGTCCTGTCCCCCTCTTTTTTTTGTTAGAGCTGTTGCAGTCATGCATAAAACTTTTGAATGTGGCTGCAGAGAAGGACACTCATGGTAAGTGGTTTAGGGCAACCTGTTTATTTAAAGCTTACGTTGTGAAAGACTTTACCTCAGAATGTTATATTTGCCTACTGAAATACCATCTGCAAGAGCCATTTAATCCAGAGGCTAAATCTGGTCTATGTCTCCTCTGAAAGAATTCTTCATATTGATATTCTGATTAGGAAGTTGCATTTATTCATAGCCTGGTTTTCAGCCAGGGTTTTGGGCTATTTTCTGCCTATACAAAGGGAAGTTCTTCTAGTTATCTGCAAACTAATTCTATAGCTATCACCAAAAAAAAAATAAGGGGTTTTAATTTGTCCTGATGTGCTGAACCTTAGGAGTATTTGCTGCCTCCTGAAGACCGGACAAGGGGTAACAGGTTCAAACTTAAACAGGAGAGGTTTAGATTGGATACAAGGAAGAAATTCTTTCCTGTTAGGGTGGTGAGGCACTGGAATGGGTTGCCCAGGGAGGCTGTGAGTGCTCCATCCCTGCCAGTGTTCAAGGCCAGGTTGGATGAAGCCATGGGTGGCATAGTTTAGTGTGTGGTGTCCCTGCTTATGGCAGGGGGTTTGGAACTAGGTGATCTTAAGGTCCTTTCCAACCCTAACTATTCTATGATTCTATGACCTGCAGATCTGGTTCTGCATTTATCCCCAGGGTTAGGAAAGGGTGTGTATATATTTGCCAGACTTCTTGGAAGATTTTTTTCCCCTATTGTAGAGTTTGCAGTGGTGCAAACGGCTGCTCCAAAAGGTGGAGGACTGTCCTGTGTTTGCACTATGAGAGCTTTGCTAGTATATTGAAAATTAGTCTTTTTTTCTTGCTACTCAGTTTTGACTAGCAAATTGGTTTTTATTCTCTCAGACTGGAAAGATGAATTTTGATGCATTCATGTGATATTGGTGTTTGACAGAGGCCATGTTCCTGCCCTGTGTGTGCAGAAAAGAGAGAAAAGGCAAGTATGCTAATCACAGGGGCATGCTCTTACCTTATGAAAACATTCTTTAATAAGAGCTAGGGCCAAGCATTGTGGACTCCTGGAATCTGACACAGTACCAATCTAATACTTAAAAAGCACTACCAAAGTTCATAGGCTTCCTGGGTAGTAATTTTATTGTGGTGGTTTATTTTTTTTTTTTTGTTGTTACTGTTTTTATGTTCTTGTGTTGTTGCCGTAGCACTGGTGCAGTGATTGCAGATTTGGTAGGAAAGGCTTTTTGCAGCATCTCATCCCCACAAAAGCCAGAGTCCTCTACTCCTCATAGAACGACCCAGGTCTTTGCTGCTGTTGTTCAGCACCTTACATCTGTGGGTACCCTGGGGAATTGGTCCTAGCTGTTGGACCTCATAATTTAGAAGATCGAAACTACTGGAAATGCTTGTGGTGGGGTTTCTTTATAGTACTATATATGTGGTTATTTGATTTCTCAGGTTTTATTACATGTTTGGATACCCTAATTTTCCTAATGAGCTCTCGTGTGCAACTGCTTAGTAAATACCAGCCTTAATGCTTGTGACTTAGAAGCTTTGTTCAGTAGCAACAAAGGCAGAATAAATGCATAAGGCTTTGTGTATCTGGTTGCTTAGGCAAGTTGCCTTACTTAGCAAATGCAAAGATATTAGATTTCTATTCAGATGATTAAAAAAGAGCTTCTTCATGTTTTACCGCATGACTTGCTCTCTTTATGGTGCATTAGGTGTTTATTATGGTGATAGAAAAATGGCACCTTCTCCATCTCCCTCTCTTCTTTGTAACAGATGTTTCTTGAGAAGGACTTGCTGATCACCTGTGTCTCCAACAGCATCTAACAGATTTCATTAAAAAAGAAAAAAAAAAAAAAGCAATATGTATGCTTGCCTTTATTTTGTAAAGTTTTGGTTTCTAAAGGTAACAGCTAGTGTCAGGTTTCTCAAACTGCTCCTTCTATTTCTTGTTTTCAATTGAAACAGTGTGCTGTGTCAGCAAGACCCACTGCCACGCTTTCTTTTGTGTGGCAGTCATCTGACACATAAAACTAGCAGCTGCTTTTAAAGGAGTCTGCAAATTAACTGTGTTAAAGATACAAAACATGAAGAGGGTCTTTTTCATAATTGTGGGAAGATTTCTTAACTACATTGAATTCAGGGGTAAACCTTTACTACCATAATTAAAAAGAGGAGTAAAATAAGAGTGTGCTTATGTACAACAGGACTGCTAACACTGAGAAGATGGGATGAGATGGTATCAGAAGAGCCCATGGAGGGGTTATAGGCTCAGGTCTCCCAACAATTTTCCTGACACCTGAGCTGCAGCTGTGTGCACTTTTTGAGCATAAGAGACAGTGTCCTCTGCCTGTTTTCACTGCAGATATTTGTGTTGTGTTCAGCTCATACGTGTGAGTGTCACCAGTCTGGGAGGCTTTAGGAAGAGTTTGATGGTGCTGAAAAGTCTCTTGAAGTACTCCTGTTTTTCAGTGAAGTTACATAGGACCTTTGGGTCTGCATGGTCTATGAGCAGATACAATCTGTGCAATGCACTAGATACGGAAGAATGATATAGAGCCCATCAGCACTTGGAAAATTATTTGGGGGTGGGAAAAGAGAGGGAGCAAAAAGGTGGTCCAAATTTTAGACAAAACTGGAAAAGGTAACTTTAAGTCATTTGGGCAATTTTGGGGTGGGAATTGTTGTATTTATATGCGGAGAAATAAGAGACTCAAAAAGATGAGCCATGCAGGGTCTTTCTATTGGGATTATTTTTGTTGTTGTTGTTTGGTTGTTTTGTTTTGTTTTGGGTTTTTGTACATAAAATGCAGCTATTTACACTCAAGTGAGGAAACCCCACACTGGCTTAAGTCAGTTCTATCCAACCTGTGCTTCAAAGACAATTATACCCCACAGAGCAGATTACAGCTATATGTGGGCAGTGAGGCAGGAAAGCACAGCCAGAGGAGAGGAAGCAATCTGCGGCTAATTTCCCAGAGGAAAAAAGGCAAACCCAGATCATGAGTACTAAGTTAACTACCACTAGGAAGTTATGGCTGCCCATTCCCACTGCAACAGCTTTCCACTGTGACAGCACTGAGTCTTTTATGTGTTTGATCTGAACCCACCTAACACAGATGGTGAGAAGAACAGGCTCCTCAAGACTTGCTAAGGACTTGACTATTGCCAATCTGCTTTATCCTGCAGATACTCAGGTTTTGTTGCATCTGCAAGCAGTGGGCCAAAGCTTCAAAGCAGTTGAGCTCATGTTGCCAGAGCTGCACATATGTCCAGTTACAAGTGGTAAATGGGCTTAAGGTAAGAACCCTTCCTTGAGTAATTCCAAATCAATGTGAAAGGTTTGATGAATGTTACAGATTTTGAGTGAAAATAGAAGAATGAAGAGAATTTATTATTGCATTGTGCACTGTTTTTAGAAAGTGTCTTCCCTCCCCCCCAGCATTATAGCCTACGAGGTGAAAGCCTTGTGCCGAGTTTCTTCAGAATATCTAAAAATCTTGAAATCCATAATAAATATTAAAAGAGATGTATGAGAATTAATTTGTCCCTGTGCTGCTGCTGTTCACCTGGAGAAGATATTCTGTCATTTCAGTTACTTTATCAGCTGGACCTATAATTTTAATCAATATCTATTGATCTAGTGTTTTATAGGAAACCAAAGAACTTTAAAGGCTTTTAATTCCTCAACCTCCCAGCAGCCTCTCATTTTAATGTATATCAAACATTCATCTTTCATCACATGTTCATAAAGTAGTTTGCTAATTTGTAGCAGGAGGTTTTTGTCATCTGACTTGTTTAATTTGGCTCGGTCATATAAATGAAGGCAAACATATAGCGTTCAATTGGAAAAAGCCTATCAAAGGTCTGTTTCATGAGTGGAGCTTTTAAATACTGGGAAAAGCCAAACACCAAGGACCCCAAAGGACTGACAACTTTTATCCACTGGAAATGGAAAGTAGTGGGATTTGGAGCTATGGTATCTTCCAGGAAAATGTTCATGTGTAGCCTAAAAAAAATCTGTGAGAACTTTCAGGGAATGTCACCAGCCCCATTGGCCTGGAAGACACTGGAGGTCTGGAACAAGAAGAAACTGGGTTAAAATTCAAGCTAAAAGAGGGTAGATTTAGATTAAATATTAGGAGAAAAATCTCCACTGTGAAGGTGGTGAGGCCCTGGCACAGGTTGCCCAGAGAAGCTGTGGCTGCCCCATCCCTGGCAGTGTTCAAGGCCAGATTGGATGGGGCTCTGAGCAACTGCATCTAGTGGAAGGTGTCCCTGCCCATGGCAGGGGCGTTGAAACTGGATGGGTTTTAAGGTCCCTTCAAATCCAAAGCACTCTGTGCTTCTATGAAACTGTAAATGGGACCAGACTCTCTAAATCAGTAGAGCTCTCAAATGTGTCAGGTGGCCTGTTATCATTAAGCAAACTGAGGAGAGCTCATGATTTAGTCTGAGCATTATGTGCATATCAGGTGAGGGTCAGTGACATGAGAACATGTTTGATCTTGTCCCTAAAAAGAACCACTTGTTTTCCACAAAGATCTGATCCCAAATCGGCCTATGCGTAAATTTTTAAAGCTCAGACAGTCCCTGAAAGCATCAATTCAGTTGTGTGTTGGGATAAAAAAGCTGCAAATCCTGGCTGCTTTTTTCTGGTTAAGAACAGTGTAGCGATTTTTATCTGTTTCTTGCTTTCTTTCTTTCTGATGGAATTGCAGAGGGAATGAGCAATATGCTTCTGGCCTTATCTAGAAGAAAAGCAAATCAGAAGCTTTTCCCTTGTCTTCGCTGTCCTTTTATCTGGCTATTTGTACTATTTGGCAAATGATATACGAATTACATGATTCATAAAAATGAGCACACAATTAAAAGTTTAGTTGGCTTTGCTGCACTAATATCTGAAGTGACCATGCAAATCATGAACCAGATTTTCTACTGGAATGTCAACATACAGACAATTTGCAAATCTGAAAATATTTGGTGAATGCATTTGTGACTACATTTGAATAACTTATTAGTTAAGTACTTTCACATTCTGTCCACAGTGATCCAAGTAGAAATACAGGGGATGTTCATCAAATACATTGCTAACTGCAGATTATTCTTTCAGTAACTTTAAATGAGGCCAGTCACTGCCTCATGCTTTTATTTAGTAATGGAAAAAAATGTAGGAGCCCTCCGGTGGTCAAAATATATTTCTTCAGCTAGCTCATATACCCTTTAATGCTAAGCAATTTCGCTGATAAAAAGCTTTATTCTAGTTAGTACATTAGTTGCAAGCTATTTTAAAGATATTTTTAAAATTATTAATACTTCTGTCATCTTGCAGCTATGGTTAAACTAAGCCAATGATTTGGAAAATATCCACATCAAAATCAAGAGAAGCTATCAGCACCAAAACCCCATAAATCAAGCAGAATAGGTCTTAGGTAGAAAAAGAGGCTCCCTGGCTTCCCAGTACTGTGTTCTACAAGTCCTACCTGAGCAGAAAGGAACTCTAAAATAAGAAGAACAAGCTCCAGGTTAAATTCTCCATAGACATCTATGTCTCAGTGAAGTGAGGTCCTCCTCCATGCCTGAAGATCTCACATACTGCATAAAGCAAATAACTACTGACATTACTTTGGCATATTTTGGCATCAAAGTGAATGACTGTCCCCAAGGCAATGTGACTGTGACTTGGGCCTCAGATGGTTCTCTGGGAATAAGCACCGTTTTGGGATAAGTACTTAGGACATTTTCAGACTTCTCTGTTACTGATGTGTTTTATAAATCATGAAAAGAGAAATTTAAAAAGACACCACAGCAAACTGTGTGTATCATAGCTATAAAACAAGACTTAGTAAAAAAACCCCGTTTCCTACTCACATTAACAAAATGTAGTTACAGTCAGCTTGGTTTCCAAATTCAGAGCTCCCATGGTGAGGATTTATGGTAATATCACATTAGGGTTAGTACTTTCATTCCCATTGAAGTGTTCTGGTAGATAACACACATGGTGTAACTAACTCTCACAGACATTGCAGCCCTGAATCAGTATAAGCCATCGTTTTGCTTAGAAGAAAAATTATGGCTTGGAATCTTTGCTCTCCTGCCCATACAAAGCTGTGAGTAGAAGGCTGATCCCCAAGCCATGCTAACACAGTCTCTTCTGGCACACACTGGCACTGCATAAACATAAGTCACCCTCAGTTTTTAGGTCCTCCTCCTTACTTCCTGTCTTTGAACATGGTGGGTCTGTTTGACGACCATCCCCTGATTTGAGAGTTCTTGGAGTGGAGTCCTGAAGCGTGTTCATACGGCCCTCCTCTTGCTGTCAGCTGAATGTTTCAGCATGCACAGACTGCTGGTTTATGGATCATTCTCAATGTATCTGCTCACATGCTAGCTTATGGCCAGAGAACGGAACACCTTGTGCAATTGAATCTTCAATCTTCACAGCACAGCTTTGTAACCATTAAGAAGGATGCTAGGTTCTAATTTACCATCCCAAAACCAGTGTTAAAGATCTTGGTTTAACATTAAGGTAGGACTGGGTCTAACATAGCCTTGAGTGTGTCTTCATTACTGGGAGATAATTACAAGATGTAGTTTAAATGTAAATTACTTCCCATGGCACTTTTCTTTGTGGTCTCCTGGAATAAAATCACCAAGCACTCTCAGAAATGCATTGCAATGAATGATTTGGAATAAAAATACCTGAACCTTCTTTGGTTAAAATTGCTGCTTGCCCAGGTAAGTTTACCAGGTAAGCAAGAAGCAGACCTAGGTAAAGTCTAGAGTTAGAAGTGCAATATGCCACCTACTTTTGTTTTACCGGTGTCTGGCATTAAAGAAGACAGAAAAGCACCACATAGTCAAACTGTTGAGATTTTCCCAAGCCAGACTGCAGCCTGTGCTTATGCTTCTCCTTCCCAGTGCTAACCACCACTCCTCTCCTGGAGACACTTTTCAGGTCCAAGCTCTCAAGAGTAGCAGAATTTGCTTTTGATGAAGGTAATTCCTCAGCCCTCAAGAGGACAGGCAGTCAGGTGTTACATGCTGTCTTTAACTGTGAAGGCATTTCAGCTCCCTGGGTGAGATCTCCACTCAAACTGCTTTCACTGTAGAAAGTAAGAGGGGAAATAAGGATAAAAGGGAAGATGAGGTGATTTTTAAAATTCTTACCATTTTTGCAAGTGTTGCTGAAAATTGTTGCTGAATTGCTCCCTGTTTGATCCATATATTC
Organism: Agapornis roseicollis; assembly: GCA_002631895.1. NCBI lineage: Eukaryota > Metazoa > Chordata > Aves > Psittaciformes > Psittacidae > Agapornis > Agapornis roseicollis. The sequence continues at coordinate 94,769 of NDXB01000866.1, forward strand.
AGTTAAATTTGCTTCCTTGCCAATTGGGGTTAGTCTCTATTATATAAATGACTAATCCACTACCACTGAACACGGTTACTGCAGCCTAACCTGGTAGCAGCAAGAAACCATCTGTAAGCCGTACAGTCTTCAGTGATGAAACCATTTCAGAATGAAAGGAAAAGGTTGTGAATAGGCTTATCAGAAAGAAAACTGTGAGCATGACATTATTTAAAAAAAAAAATCAACACCAAGAAACAATGAAACCACAAAGGTATTGACTGTTCTCAAAAAAAAAATCCTGGGTAATTGCAGTTCTTCTCTACGTCCCTTGAAGGCCAGCTCAAATCAAGTTCTCAGAAACCTACAGGGATGAGTGCTGAAGCCTATTCAGTTCTCAGCCTGGTGTGTGAGGCAAGCATGGGTGAATCATTTTACCTGTGTTTTTGCTCATCCCAGGTCTCTCCTGTCTTGAATGTAAGACCTCAGAGCAAGGGCTTTCTCTCTTTGACGTGCCCACAACTATCAACTCCTCAGACCAGTTTGCTCTGTCTTAATGTAGACAACTAATGTTGACACCTCAAGAGTTATAAGCTCTTGACTAGCTTTTCCCCACTTGCAAAGGTTGCTGTCACTACTGGTATTTATTGACAGTCAGGTCTAGAGGTACCCCAGATCTACTACTGCTGCCCTTCAGCCAGTGCTGAGCTGCTACATCCCTCCTTTGCCCTGAGCCTGAAGAAGAGTAGGGAACTTCAGCTTCTCATGCATAATCCCCCTGTGGGGTTTGGTCCTCAAAACTTGCCCAACACAGCCAGCAGGACTGAGCCTAAAAGCAGTTCTGTCTGCATTTCCTAATAGAGCCCATCCGAGGCAAGGATGGACAGAGCTGTGTCATGGAGGGAGCAGGATTCTCAGGGTCAGTTCCTGCCTTTACCTGAAAGGATTTAACTCCACATCCTCCCTGACAGGGTCCCACATTGAAGCCACTGGCCCTTATAACCTAGCTGCTGAAGTCATACCTCTGTACAAAACAGAAATCAGAATGTACCCGGCAAAGAAGAAAGCAAAGGAGCAATGTGTGTCGCTTAACACTAAGGAGGAAGGAGACATCAGTCTGGTTGGTGCCATCAGTCATTTTATCAACAACTGATACAGGAACAATATGCAAACAATACCAGGACTCTTCCAGGGTTATTTTTCATAGCGGTAGCAAATTACTTGTGTTGGAATTGCATGATAAATGGCAGCAGAGCTCATCTGGGGGAATGTAAAGTGGCTCTGTGGTGATAGCTCTTGAATATAAACTCCTACTCCTTTTCCACTTCTGGCTGTGCAACTTAATTACCCAAATGACTTCATATGGAACAAGAGATGAATTTTTCAGTTCTGTGGGAAAAGGCATCAGAATCAGCTTGTTTCCCGGACTGCAGGTTTTTTCTTCCCAAAACAAAATATTATTTTCATGTGATGCTGTAAGAATCTGCCTGTGACCTGTTCACAGTATTGTAACACTGGGCATATTCCCTTCAGCAAGTGCTTGTTATTACACATACAAAGTCAGCTTCAATGTTAAAAAGTTAATGGATGTATGGCAGTGGCACTTTTCCATATTTAAATAGGTAAAATAAGATGTTTGGATTAAGAAAAATTGGCAACAAAAAAGGCTAGCAGGTGTGACATCACAGACAAATAATTGCATGTCCTGAATTCACCTTAAAGGATTTCTATAGAACAAAAAGCAGCATTTGAAGGTTCAGTCTCTCAGTACTGATGTAGGTGTCCCCACAAATAGACCAGCCCTGCAAGGTTCCCACTGAGGGCAGAATTGCTGGAATCGTAGTACTTTGCTGCTTAGTTTGAATGGTGAAGGAGCAAATGAAGCAAGGACAGTCCTGGGGCAGGATAGCTCAGTGCAGAGTCCATGGAGAGCTCTACAGGCATCTGTGAGGATTACCTGCTCCTCAAACCCCATCTAGCCTTTCAACTTGTGGTGAGTCTCGTGGTTTCTTTCAAAGTGGTAAGGCAGTTCCTACCCATTAACCGCAGAGAAAGACCCTGAAGCCACCAGCATACATCCAACTGCTCTTGAACATTCATGTCTTAATCGACTGAATAGCCTGTTTGTGCATTTTGTATCCCTGGTATCTTGTACTGCACCCAAATGCGCAGAGCTGGACTGCTGTCCACCTGCATGTAGCAGGGCTGAGTATCAACCAGCTTTGCTTCAGTCCATAGCCAGCCCCACGCTCTAGCACATACTAGACCTATGCTCCTTTGACAGGTAATATGTGAAAGGAAGCAAAGGAGAATGTCAGCCTTGTGCCTGTAGATCGTGATCCACAAAATGTCACTGAAAATAACATTTAATAACCAAATAGTAGTGGTATTGCCAGAAGCAGTCTTAGGCTTAACCCTCTCCTGCCCAACACTGAGCTTTTTACTGCACTATAATTTTAAGTCCTGTGCTAAAAAATCCTCAAATTCATATATGGAAGAGGAGGCGGTAGGGATGGAGTAAATTGTATGGACCCATTTGAAGTGTTTTAAAATTAGCTGTACAAAGGAATTAACATGTTTAGTGTTTTTCCATAAACAAATCAGTAAGTCTTGAGTAAGCTCTGCTCAGGTAGTTTAGGCATTTGATGCTGACTTACCACAGGGGAAGAATTCTGCATAACATCTGTGATGTATATTGGATGGGTGCTTTCCTTGGAGAGACACAGGAGACTGAATAGGGGATAAAGGACACTGATGCTAAAGAAGAAAAATAAGTCAGAATCTGGAGTACATGGTAAGAACAGATGCTACATACCCCCATCACTACCTCATTCCAGTCCTGCAGGGGGAATGTGGTCCACATGCACCCAGAGATGCTCTGATGACAGCAGATAGGCTGCTCGATTGGAATTGCCTCTGAAGATTTGATAGCTGTTAAACTGCCCTCTTCACAGAATGATATAGCCATTATTTTGGTTAATTGCCTCGCTTTTTTCATTTGTTTTGCTGAAGTATTACAGTGAATTAGGCCACAAAGGGGACATTTAGCCATGTAACAGAATAATGTGTTGTAGAGATGGGGACAGAAATAAGAGCACAACAGCTTCCTCTGTGTAGTATCGTATATTTTTTAATGTTACCCTGTTCAAATGACTCTTTTCAAACTGACTGCTTAGCAGGGGCTGCCTAGATAGGAAACGCGATCCTGTTTCTCACAGGATCTGTCAATGTGTGAATGGAACTGCTAAACTGATTTACAGTGTTTAAGCACAGCTACTGCTGGATATGTGAAGCTAGAGTTACAGAACAATTAGTGTGAAGACATCAGTGGTATTTTATTTATAAAAGGTCTGGTGGTGTTTTGTAATTAGGCCGATCTGGCCACAATAATTCATGAGCTGTAGTTGCCAAAAAGTATTCACAAAAAGTTAACTGCAGTAGACAGTGACCAATGAAATCCTGATTTTTAAATGTTTTGCAGCTAAACCTCTGTTATTTATATAGATATGTTCATTAAGGAGATTTTATATCCTCCCTACTTCTTGCATAGGACACATGTGCTCTTCAGATCAGATGCACAAGTGCACAGGCTTAAATGATTAAGATGATCTAAGTTAATGCTTTTTGTTTTTTTTTGCTTTGCCATGGAGCGAGAGGGTGTACATGTGCTTCCAGAAAACAGGCTGTTTGTGTTATCGCAGTCCTTATAGATAAAGTCTTCACACACTTTTCCTGATTCTTTAGGAAGTTTTGCTTGACTGAAACATGATCTGCATGTGAGCTTTAAAGTACCCCAGTAGCAGACCAAGATACAGATTATCATTTGTCACCCTGAGATCCTTTGAGAGTTCTCACATTCAGAAACGCAGTGCTTTCAGTTCATCGCATTTTTACCTTAATAAAGTGACTTCAATATGCAGCTTATTTTGCAAATGATGGTACAAATATGACTATGATATTTGATTATTTGTTAAGATTTTTCAGTCACCAAGTGAGCATAGATACCTGTCCTTCAACATTTTGTATTGTGGGCAGGTAGAGAGCCTTTCTCTCGGTCTCAGTTTTATTTAAAGGTGAAAGGATTCTATGTAGGAGCCAAGACCCATAACTGTAATCTTTTCATCATTTCTGGCAGCATAGCAAAACATACAGTGAAAGGTGACAAAATCTGAGGAAAAGAGCTAATGGGAAATGGGGTGACTGGAGTGATAGTGCCTTCAGGCTTGTGTTTTGGTTAGAGAGATATCATCCTCACATGTTTAGGTCAGCTCCGAACCTGAATTTATGCTGTAGCTTGTAGCCCATCTGTCCAGCTATTTCCTTGCAGCCAGGCTGTTCTCAAGGGCTTTGTGGGAAGGTGTCCTTGGTTCAGCAGTAGCAGTCATTTTTCTCCTTAGTAGCTGGTGCAGTGCTGTGGTTTTGACTTTCAGCCTGCGAACAGCGCTGATAACACCAATGTTTTTAGTTGTTACTCAGTAATGTTTAGTCTGACCAAGGACTTTCTGAGTCATATGCTCTGCCAGGGAGGAGGGGAGGCCAGGAGGAAGCAGAAACAGGACACCTGACCCGAACTAACCAAAGAGGTATTCCATAGCACAGCACGTCATGCCCAGGATGTAAACTGGGGGCAGTCGCACAGAAGGGCTATATCACTGCTCAGTGATATCGGTTGGTGGGTATCGGTTGGTGGGTGGTGAGCAGTTGTATTCTCTTCCCTTGTTATTTCCCTTATGATTATTATTATTGATGGTAGCAGTAGTGATTTGCGTTATACCTTAGTTACTGGACTGCTCTTATCTCAGACCGTGGGAGTTGGATTCTTTTTGATTCTCCTCCCCATCACTCTGGGAGAAGGAGGGGGAAGGGGGGTGGAGTGAGCAAGTGGCTGCGTGGTTCTGGATTGCCTGCTGGGCTTAAACCATGATAGGAACATGCTAACACAAACCTTCCTGAACAGCTTGGACTCCATCACTGTGAGTCACATTCAAGTTTATGCCAAGTGGTGGCAACCAGCAGAAATAGCTTCTAAAATCAGCTTTCCACTGTGCAGGTGGAAGTGGTCTTCAGTGCAAACACAGGCAGATTGCCTTAAATGGCTTGCACAGCCCCATTTGCCTTTGCAGTGGTTTGTCAGAGAAGTGCTCATAGAATCATAGAATGGTTTGGGAAGGACCTTAAAGATCTTCTAGTTCCAACTCCCCCTGCCATAGGTGTGATTTTGGAGCCATGCAGGCAACCTGCACTTGGTCCTTGTTCTTGCGGCTGTCTCCCCACAAGTCACTGGGCAGAAGGTGGGAGAAAGCCTAAGGCAGTCTGGGATAAAAAATAGGCCATTGTGGTAAAGGAAGAGGCTGGTGTTTTGTGCTAATAAACTTGTTAATATTTAGAATATGATAAAAATCTCTTGGCCTTTGTCCAATCTCATTTATTGTAACACTTTCAGACAGGTTTCAATGAAACTGGATCTATGCTGGAGAACCGAGACACTCGCTTTACTGGACAATTTGTCTAAGACTCAGGATGGTACAGGTAAGCTAAGGATTGTTTCGTTAAGACCTTTTTAACTTTTATATATTGTGTTTACATTCTCATTAGAGTGTACCAACTTGTATATCTAATAATAAACACTACTGATTCCCTTGATAAACTACTGGTTTATCCCCTGGTTTCTAGTCCCCTTTCTTATCTGATTTCTGCTCTGCTCATGCATGGTGCTTTTTTTTCCTCTGATCTCTCAGTTTGTCTTTATTACACATTTCAGATTGCTAAATGAAAGCTGGTCTCAAATAGCATTTGCTTTTGAAGTTTTGATTGCTTGATTTTGAGGCCTAAAAGTTCTTGGTTGGCTTATAATTCAGTGATTGTTTTATGAGGATTTTTTTCCTCCAATATTACATGCGTTTGTGTATGTTCTTTCTCTGGCTTTAAGTGTAGTGATATATTTACAAAGGTAGTATATCTTACAGACACTAAATGGGCAAACTGGATTAATCTTAGAAGATACTATATATGGATTTTTTTTATCTGTGTGTATTATCACAATTTCCAAATAGCTCAAAAAATTTCTAAAGTTCCTTGGGTCTGAGTTTTATTTTTCTGTCAGTGAAAAGCAAAATATGAATAATTGCTGACATGTGAACGTTCATGTCACCAAGTTATTACTTTTGGTGAACCCCCCAAAACAATTAAACACCTAAATTTAAAAGCAACTGGAAACTTTATTAATCTGTCAGGTATATCAGGCACTGCCAACAACTTCTTGGCCTAGCAGTTCTTGTCTGGGCAGTGTCCCATACATATTTGAATGATAAGGGTTTATACATGGTAGAGCTAGATGATCCTAAGGTCCTTTTCAGCCCTAACTATTCTATGATTCTATGGCGGCAGCAGGCAAGAGTGGTTAGGTGCAGAGGAATGTAGTGATTTGATAATTCAGATTGGGACTGTCAATTCCTACATCAAGCAAATGTGGGAAGGCAACAGTGATAGTTGTCAGAGATGTGGACATATAGGGACGAGGTCTGGTATTGCAGGTAGTGGTTGGAGGATAGGAAGCAATGGAAGATAAGAAAAACACCTGTCAAGAGTAATAAAATCGCTTTGAAATTGATGAGAAAATCCATGAACTTGATGTGGAAAGAGAAGATGAGGCAACAGAGTAAAACGATTATATTATTTGCTGTGATCATATCAAAACTTCCTGACCCTGGTCTTGCTAATGTATAAGGTAATTTAAGTAGGTGCACTTTCAGTGTCAAGGGACTTAAAACAAAGTTCCTCTTCTCTTCTGACCAGATTTATTTTCTTATCACATTCTACATGTATATCACATTAATATACTCTGCCAACCTGTGCACAGGCTGGGAAGATGCAATGTTGATTTAAGAAAGCTTACCTGCATCTAGGGATGCCTATCTTACTTTTAGATATCTGATCCTTATTTATCCCTTTCAAACTAGTCCAGTGTCCAGTAATTCCCTCTTTGATTCTGGTCCATATATATACATGCTTGCTGAGCAACTTGTTATCATTTTTTTTCTGAAAATATTTCCACAACTGTCAAGCTACATAAGCTGTCTCTGAACCCAGTGCAACTGCTGCGTAAATGGGAGCAGAATTCAGACTCAGGCAAATATCTGAGCTTAATTATTATCCTGGCCTAATGAAAGTTACTGTGAATCTGATTATGATAATACTGAATTACTAGAATAGTACCTCTGAAAACACATGTTAACAATGCAGGTCCATGGTCACTGTCTCCTATTGTATCCCAGATTTTTATTCTGAGACTGACAATGCAGTTCTAAGACTATGTGGATATAGTTTTCGTTGTGATTAAACAAACTCTTGATGGATCTTTTTGACATTCAGCTATTGCTGAAGATGTTAAAGCAAAAGTAAATGTACTAATCATTGCTAACAAAGCAGGCTAATCCACACTGACCTACAATTTGTTTAGGATACTTTGGAGCAACAAAGAGATTAAAGTATATAAAAAAGAAGAGGTAAACAGTGGGTCAGAGATTAGAACTGAAAAAGGGGAAAGCTGGCTTCTCCCAGACCACACACTGATAATGGACCTTTGGTCAGTGATTGTTAGAAAATGTTCCATGTTTCATTTTCCCCCAGAACCTTAGAAACAGAAGGTTTGATTGGCATTTGTCATGGCTGATAGAGAGACGAAGATGCTTTGGTAAAAAGAAGAGGGAGGCAGCCATGTCAAAAGCAAAAGTAGTCAAAGGATGATTCTTCTTTTCTGTGGTTTTGTCTTTTTCTAAATTATTCAAATCTGGGTGGCATTTTAGGATAACTGGCATTTTGACACAGCTTAAAGGATTGTCTCACTAACTCTATTGAACTAAGGCTGCCATCCTTTAAAAAAAAATTATAAAGAAGCAGATCTTCTATAATCTGATACGTATACAAACCAAAGGCAGCTTGGTGCAGGTGTCTTAAATATTTTGGAAGGGTAGGCAGCAATTTCATCCATTTTGTGACTGATTGTCTTCTGCATCCATGTGCAAGAATGCTACTTATTGGTTTAAAAAAGCCTTTATTTTCTTTAGAATATTCATAGTTGTTTGCAATGTATCTGGTGGTTACAAATCCAAGTCAGGCCAACTGGATTAGAATCAGCAAACATAGGGAATTTTCCAAGTCGAAAGAAGGTTCCTCACCAAAGGAGAATCTCCTCTATTGATGGTCATCGTGATTATGGATTTTTCTTTTAGGGGCAATTTTCTTTCTTTCTTTCTTTTCAGAAAGGGACAGTGTCCTGTCCCCGTCTCCCCTCTCCCCCCCCTTTAGTGCTTTGTCTGAACCGTGCTGCCTGGTGTAAATGGGCTCCCCAGGGTTAGGAGCTCCTCTGTCATTCTAAGCTACTATTTTGTTCTTTGGGATCCTCTTTACTTATTCATAAGCAAAGCCAAATTCTGCTCACTTGGGAATCATGCACTGAAATAAATAATTACATAAATTCATCAGGATTAGATGTCCATTGGCATTCTGCACTTAACTTACCAAAAGCATTCAGCAAAGCCCACGCTTCCCATACAGCTAAAATCATCACAATTGGCTATAGTTAGCAGGAAAAATATCATCTTAGGCCCTGTATTGATGTGTTTGGTTTGAGCTCCTAGCAAGACAACCATGAGCTTCATTGTCTGGCTTAGCTTTTTAATTCCTACTGAAGAAAGTCATTGTTTTTCTGAAAGGGCCAACTACCTTGGGCAGACTTCTTGTATGTAGGATACCCAGGGAGTTTCTGAGGTCCTTCATCCCCATCCAGCAATGGCCAGCAAGCTAAACTCTTCATAATGGGCAGATTAAAGTGTCAAAAGAAACTAACTGGTTAAGCACAACTTTTAATGATAAAAGGCTGAATAGTTTTACTGAGTTGGGTTGAGTTTAGCCCATAAGAGAAGTCTTTCAGACTTTTATGGACAGGGCATGCACATTCATTATGCCTGTAACACAAACCAAGATAGTTATGCAAAATTCCTGAGGAGACAGCTGAAATGAGAGTACTCCCAACACTGGGAACTATGAGGTAAGCACCTTTTTACTTGGATTCCTGAGTGCTTTGGACTATGACATTGTGTTTTTCTGAACAGTTCACTGAGGAAGGGCCAAAAAAGATGCACACTAATCTCGAATATTTTTTAACAATTCTTACAATTCATGCCTTTGTGTACGATCTACCTTTTGTCATTTAGCATTAGAAGATCCAGTTGAAGATTCACATGAAGAGAAAGATAGCTTTTGCACTGGAGGTGGGATTTTGAAACTCTGCAGAAAGCCTGCATGGGACTCTTTATGTGGACTTTGGTGGATCTCCCAGACTGGGTTACAGAAACCCCAAGATGTAGAGCAGCAACAGGAAGAAGAGGAGGAAGAAGCACAAGCCTTTCACGTTAATTCAAAACTAAAGAAGGCTTAACTCGCCCTGCCAAGGTACTGAAAATATGACCATCTCTGGCTTCCAAGTTGGTGAGATTTTATGTTTAAGCTTGTGTTTGATTCCAGAGATCAAATGCGAAGAGAGTACTTGAACCATTACGAACAAACACCTGCCCCAATCATTTTCTATTATGTTACCATACCTCAGACATGATTGTGATTATCAAATAACCCTTAATCAGCAGGAATACACTTCTGAAGATTATGTCCTCTGTAAAGTGATATCGTTCACGATAGCAGGGCAGGCAGGGGTCTATTTTCAAAATGAAATAATGCACTCAAAACCTGATCAAGCTCTCCTTTTATGCAATTGAAACTCTTTCTGTGTATAAAACAATTGGGCTGTCATGTGCAATTGCCCAGTGACATGCATGAAAGTTACAATTTTTTTGCATGTGTGGTTTAAGCTGCTCTGCTACGTAAGCCTGACCCAAAGAGTTTTCAAATGCAGTGTTTCATCTGATTAGAACTAAAAACATCTTTGTTGATGTCACCATGTGATTGGCAAATAAGACTTGCAAATAAGACTTACATCCTGTAATGTGCAAGTGTTCAGAGGTTCTGGTTTTAGGTCCCAGGTTTACATCAGCAACAATATAAAGCAAAATGCTGACTGACCAGAATATCTAAACTGGAATTATTTGCCCAGATTGCTAAAATCAGTAGCCTTAAAGTGCTAACTGTATGATGTATTTCCCTCAGACTGTGAAATTAGATTCCTTTTATGGATCCATCACGGTAGTATTGAGCCATTAGATACATCATACTACACTTGTCAGCCAGCCTTCCCTGTTCATCTGGACTGTAAAGCATATTAAGCAGACAATAATAGTACCCTTCAGGATGATTAGGTTGTCACATTTTCCAGTCGAATAATATACTTTGCTCCTGTATCCCACAGGCAGCAGAGGGCTTATTTGAAACCCAGGGCCTCTGTCCTTCACTTGCAAAGGGTGATTCCAGGGACATTTTTTCCCTCTTCTGCCATTAAGTTTCCTTCTCCATTTCTCTGTGGTACCTGTGAAAGTCAGCATAGATGCCAGGACTTTATTCAGCCACGCTTCATCCCATGGTGCCAGTTCCTGGAAAGAGACTGAAATGTGCTGGCAGGCTGCAGAGTCACAATGTGGAGTGAAAAAAGAGTTGTTCAAACAACATCTAATGGACTTAATCCCCACTTCCTGCCCTTTCAGGATAACAACCAAGTTTTAAAGGCAGTGCAAACTAATACACAACTCCTAGGAGCAGTTTGACAAAGTTAAAACATCCATCAGACTGAAACTGGTGGCAAATAAAAGTCTCTCAAGAGGATAAGAAAGGTGAACGACAGATTTCTTTTGTGAGTATTTCAATCTTCCCAGTGACCTGCAGCCTGGCTGTGGCTAGACGTGAAAAGCACAGCCTGCCCAAAGCAACCCCTGCCCTCTTGGCCTCTGCAGCCCAATTTCTTCGCTGCATGTGCCAAGGCTTAGCGTCTATGGAGCTATTTTGGTGCCCTATAGGGAAAACTGCATCTGAGTGCTGTAGATGTTAAATTTAACTTAAGTAGGGCCAAACTCCGACTGTTTAGAGTTGGTATTTTGGTGGTCAATTTCAAGTATATCATCCTTATGTTTACCTCTTCCAGTAGCTGCTCACTTTATTTGGTTGCATCTGTACAAGTTAAAACCCCCACAATCCAAACCCCACTGAGATGTGTTCCCTGTTGCTTCTCTGGAAACTCCCTCACGAGGCAGTGAGTGGATGACAAAGTATGGCTGACTTTAGGTCTCTTCCTGCTTTGTCAGTTGTCATGCAAAGTCATGGTCTGTTTCATTGGATCAGTTTTGTACTTGCCAGTGTTTTGTCATCTAAAGTGATGATCATCTGTGCCACTTTTTTCCTGTAGGAGGTTTTTTTTATCCTCTTTCAGGTGACATTAAGCCAGCATGGGGACATTAGTGGTGCATAACTTTCTGGCTACTGTGACAGGAATACAACTGCATTTTCACATCTGGTTTGGATCCCATTTGTAGAGCTAGGGACCTGCTACAACCTGTTCTGTTGTTAATGATCATAGCGGTGTCACATAAATCTTTCAAGGTGTCAGCATCAATTCAATCTTTTCCACTTCCACAGGGATGTGCAAGCAAACTGTGGGGTTTCTGGCCCCGTTGTCAGCCATGTCCATTGTGCCAGTGCTCCTCTTCTGGGCTGGAGCATCATCCTCTCTGAATCACTGCTGACAGCTCCTAACAGTGCAAGTAGCAGCCTCGCAGACACTTTTCCCATCCATACTTGCTGTCGGCAAGATTCATGCTGAAAATGCCAACAAAGCAAATTATATGCTATTGTACAATCATGCCACAATCATTTCTGTAGAAAATGTGCCTTTAATAAGTGCTTTGTAAAAAGTTCCCTCCTCTTTTGTGTTTAGCATAATGAACCTTCAGACAGCATTTTAAAGAAAGCATAGCAGTCACTAAGGTCCTATTTCTGTGTTTATTTATCCAGCAATTTACATTAAGCGACAAGTATAATTAGCTTTTCTGGATAAACACTAAGCAAATGGGGAGTATTTTAAAAACATAATAGGGCACCCTGCAGTGGTTATCTTTTTTTAATACTTTATTCAGAAAAGATATTCCCAGATGCCACAGATTCTCCTGTTTGTCGTTGCTTAATGGCTGGTGCTCCAAGACTCTTGCTGAGCCCTGTACACAGGCAGGCAGCTGCCTTCAGGAGTCATTAAGAAGCCTTATCTAGCAGATTTAAGGTATGCTGCTAGATAGTTTGGCCAAATTAGCCCTTTCTAAAGGCCTAATCAAATCAAAGCATTGGTGTAACTGGGTGTTGACTCAGTCACACCATAAGGAGGATTAATGAGGTGAACCAAAGGCCAGAGAAAGCCCCAGCCAGGTCTATGCATGAACCACAACAGCAGAGGTACAAATGACAAGGGAGGGCTTGACATTGACATTCTCAGATGTGCATAGATAGAGCAGTGCAGCTCCTGGCTGTAAGGGCCCAACAGACTGATGCTCCTGGGACTTTGTGCCTAACCCTGGGGAGTAAACCTCAGGTGTGGAGCTGGTGTCTGGGATCATGGCATGCACTGCTCAGAGTGCTTTGTCCCTGCTCAGGTTGTTATAGATCATTTTTATAGTTATGTGCTGTTATTTTTACACAGATGTTCATATGAATCTAGAACTGATTCCCTGTGGCTCTTACGTGCTGTTCTGAGCTTCCAGATGAGAGTCAGGTTGTATCTCTCACCTCTGACATGTGTCATTTCTCTTGGTAGTGCCCTGGAATCCAGTGGTGATCACCCTGTGTTTTTCAGGGTGATTTGCATAGGAGCATCCATCCCTTTGGACCTTGTGTGGCCTCTGCACTGCTGCCCTGCCCAGGAACACATGGAGGAGGGCCAACAGGATGGAGAGTTGGATGTGAGTATAAGCTGTCTCTTTACTCAGCAGAGACAATCTGTGCTACCCATCTGAAAAAGTCTACTTCTCTCTAATGACCACATTGTCCTAATTTAGGCTGCCTACTAACACTAGCTAGTAAGAAGTGCCTTTCTCCTTTGGTGGGCTGCAAAGAAGCTGTTACAAAGCCCTCTGGGCTGGCCTCCCAGGAGCTGTTAGCTACTGCTCCGCTCTGGCAGGGATGCCAGCTGGAGCTATGTGCCCTCTCTGGTAGAGCCACAGCATGAACTCCTCTGTTCTGGAGGCTTATAACAAGACAGTGGCAGTCCTTTCACCAGAAGAATAGCAAGGGGAAGTAGGAGGGAGAAACTGTGTTTATGCATCAGGCCTTTCCTCTTTCACACCTCTGTAGTGAACAGTTGGATGTTGCTTATTTTTGGAACAAGCAAAATTTAGCAAACACCATCTGCTTCTGACAAAATGAGCAACGCTAGCTAAACCAGAAACAATATGCATTAAAATACCTCTGAAAGAACAACAGGTCCCATAAAAATATAACAAAGGCTGAGTTTTTGTTCAATGCAAAAAATATGGATAAAAAAGAAGTGTTTGTGTGGAATCTAAAATAGATCTGTACCTACCACAATCCTAAAATAAACAAAAAAAAATACTTACTTTGATTTTTTTCTGCATGAAATTTAGCAACTGGTTATTCATCTGTCTCCCTCACAAGTCATCTGGGACATCACACAGAAGTTACAACAGCAGTTTTAGTGTTTTAGTGTTTCTGCACTTCTGTGACATCCGGAACCTGTTTTTACCTTACACAGAAGTGAAAGCAGTTCAATCTGATGGGCAATTCCAAGTTTTCATCTGAGATGTTGCCACTTGTTCAGCTTTGTCTTTCTGGAAATGGTGCAAGCCACTGAATGCCCAGTCCTAATCCTTGCCCTAGAAAAGCAGTTCACTGAATGAAGACCCTTGGAACAGATTTTTAACTTCACCCTGGGAGAGATACCATCCTTGTAGCTCTATCTTCCATACTGTCTGAATACTGGGAGGACACTTAGGGGTGGTGCTTCAATCTGTTCAGTGTACATGGTCAGGAAATTAGGCTTTGAGAACATCTTCAGGGGTTCTGTTTCCAGCGTCCAGGAGCCTCACCTCAGAGCAACATCAGCCAGCAAGGAGGGAGCCTCAAGTCCTCGACAGGACTTGCCCAGGAGCCGGCAGCCCAGCTCCCGCGGTCAGCTGACTCACCAGGGGCGGAGCCAGGAGGCTCGGCGGCAGCTGTGAGTGTTTAAGAACCTGCCCAGGGAGCGCGGGGAACAGAGCGGGTCGAGGCAGTTTGTGAGGCGGCTGGAGCGGGCTGACCGCCTGCGCAGGAGGGCTCGCCTGGAGCGCAGGAGGAGGAAGGACTGCTTGCTTGTGAGAAGAGACGTAGACGGACCGATCGACCAGCTAAATCATGGTCACAAATTGACCAACAGCTGTTGTGAGGAGTAACGCGGGTACCCAGACTGAGCCTGCCTGCAGACATACGGCCATGCAGGTCTCTGGCTGCAGAGAATGCCTGAACCTGGCACTTGTACTGGAGGGAGCCAGTGACACCGCTTGTGTGCGGTGTGGGCAAGTAACTGATCTGCTCAGGCAGGTGGTGGAACTGAAGGAGGAGGTAGAAAGGCTGAGAGCCATCAGAGAATGTGAAAGGGAAATAGATTGGTGGAGCCACAGCCTAAGGCAAGAGCAGAGGGAAGTGGTTGAACAGGTGATGGATCCCCATCCCTCCTACCATCAAGCTGAAGGAGTGAACTTAAGGGATGGGAAAGTATGGAAGGAGGTCCCTCCTCGGAGAGGTAAGCGAAAACCCTCACAATCCCTTCCTCCCTCCCAGTTGCCCTTGAAAAAGAGGTACAAGGTCTTGGAAGTACAGGACCTGGTAAATGGAGATGGAGGGGTAGATCTATCTAGCGAGTCACCCAGGGCTTGTCACTCACCCCCATGCCTTAGAACTTCCTCAACCAAGAAGAAAATTGTGGTGTGTGACTCCCTTCTGAGGGGAACAGAAGGGCCCATTTCTTGACCAGATCTGTCCCACAGGGAGGTCTGCTGCCTACCTGGGGCTCAGATTAGAGATGTTAAAAGGAAACTCTCTGATCTGGTGCAGCCCTCTGACTACTATCTGCTGTTGGGTTTTCAGGTTGGCAGTGATGAAATTATTACAAGGGGTGCAAGGGCAATGAAGAGAGACTTTGGGGCTCTGGGGCAGCTGGTTAGAGGGTCTGGAGCGCAAGTGGTGTTTGTCTCCATGCCTGTTACGAGCAAGGATGAAGGGATAAATAGGAAGAGTGTGCGGATTAACGTATGGCTATGTGACTGGTGCTGAAGGCAGGGCTTTGGCTTTTTCGATCATAGGCTGCTATATGAGACACCTGGTTTGCTGGTGGCAGGTGGGATACAGCAGTGCTAGAGAGGGAGAAGGTTCTTGGAGCAGGAGTTAGTGGGGCTCATTGACAGGGCTCTAAACTAGATATGAAGGGGGAAGGGGAGATAGCTGGGCCTGTTAGGGACAAGCCCAAAAGAAATGTGCTGGGGCTTGCAGGATGGCAGACTAGGGATGACTCGCAAGCTATTGTTTTATTTGAGGGATTGGATAGTTGTTTAGACCCTGTCCCACAGGGGAAAAAGGGTACTAGGGCAAGAGTGAGCAGAGCTCACCCACAGAGCTTTAGGTTAGATTC
>NDXB01000866.1:111615-122828 GCA_002631895.1 Agapornis roseicollis
GGGGGGGGGGGGAGGGGCAGAAAGGAGGGGTTGAGTGGGTGAACGTGCTGCCTGGCTGGGTTCAAACTACAACAGTTGCCCAGGGAGGTTGTGAGTGCTCCATCCCTGGCAGTGCTCAAGGCCAGGTTGGATAAAGCCTTGGGTGCCATGGTTTAGTGTGAGGTGTCCCTGCCCATGGCAGGGGGGTTGGAACTGGATGATCCTAAGGTCCTTTCCAACCCAAACCATTCTATGAGTCTATGAATGGTCTCATCCCTGGGTGGGAAACATCTGCCCCATTGGCACAGGGGGTTCAGCCCTTGCATTGTCCTGTGCTCACCTGGGTGAGAGCTCAGCATCCAAAGCTCCACCGTCACATTATGCCCCTGGGTCAGCAAGGGCAGTTACCAGGAAGCTTCTCCACACCAGCATTATTTGTCTTCAAATGCAGGCATTACTGAGACTATTCATCAGAAGCTGGTAAATCCTCCTGACTGCTGCATTTGGTCCTGCCAAGTCTGTTACCTGAATGGCTTCTTTGTTCTATCCATGCTATAATCTCACATCACCTTCTGGGCTAAGCAATCAGTCACCACGTCACAGGTGCCACTCCAAACAGTTCTCAACCCACAGCTTTGTGGCTCTCCCACAGCTTCCCAGCACTTGCTCATCTGTTTCATTCACATTGCTTACCCTGGTTAAGCTTACCTTCCTTATGGTCCTAGTTTTTGGGGGCACAACAGCCTTGAATATTCCACCTGCCTGAAGCCTCCTCTCTGGTGCTTCACAATCCTTCAACTTAAAGCTTCTCATGGTGCTGGGAAACTCAAATCTTCTCTTTTCTTCTCTACAGCCTTGAGTAAAATTGCATCTGGAGACATCTGGGCATGCAGGGTCTTCATTTGTGCTGCTGGAAAGGGCAAGAAACCACAGCTCCCCAAGTACGGAGTTTCTAAGCAGAGCACTTGAATGGCTGGTACCCCCTCAGGCCCAGGTGAGGAGCTGTGGGACCTCAGGCTGCTTGGATCATCGCAAAGTGAGCAAACCATGGGTTATGGCCCCCATCCCTCGTGCCATGGTTCGTTTCGTTGCTCTCACCTGTGCTGGAGTGCTCCCATGTCTGCAGGAGGCACCTGGACACCCTTGATGTGAGCTCCAGCTCTGCTCCAGGAGCTGGACACTTCTGCTGGACACAGGCCTGGAAATGTAGAGTTTTCCACCCCATGTTGCCCATGTGCATCCCTCTTGCCCACCCAAAACACCCTCAACTTATCCTAGAACTCCTTCTGTGAATGGAATTGCAGACCAGGAACCGATCAATCCACGTTCACAGCTGAACCTGTTTAAGCCCCATGAGAACGCACAGCGAGTTTTTTGTATCCCAGCCAAGCACAGCCAAGGTGCAAGATCAAATCACCCTGGCCATGGCAAACAAGCAACCCCTCCATGTCTACCTTGTGCAATGCCTGTTCACCTGGGCTGGAGACCCTCTGCAGCATGGTCAGTGGCACTGGATGCAGGAGGGACCCCCAGAGAGTCTTGCTCAAGTGCTCATCTACTCCGAAGCTCATGGTGATGGCTGGAGTCGCCAGTCCTAAGGTGTGCTTTAGCTTGAGATGCTGGGAAGGTGGCAAGGAGATGTGGCCGAGCGTGGGGATGGAGGTGGATGTGCCATGAAACCCATTATCTAGCAGGGGTTTGCAGACCTGATTCCTCTGCTCCACACCAGCTTTGCCCATCCTTCCCGGAGCTGTCCTCCTGCCACACAAGGTGGAGAAGGAAGAGTTTCACAAGCAAATCCTACAACTGAGACAGACAGAAGAAGCGGCCTGGCGCATGTGTAGAGGTGTTTGCAGCAGGAAGGTACACTTGAACACAAACAGAATCTGAGCTGCTTTATTTGACCACTCCTTAACTGCTCATGAGATCCTGTTGTGCTTTTATTACAGCTTTTATCACTGGGTGACATTACTCTAGCAGTAGTGACTGGCACACATAGCTCAAGCCACAAAGGAACACCCCACTGATCCCTCCCTGTGCCTGTGCTATCTGTCCTGCCCTTCTTTTCCTGGTTGTATCATCCACTTCAGGGCTCGCCATCGCAGCACACCTTCCCACCAGGACCAAGCTCAGAGGTGAGCTGCAAAGTTGCTTGTTTTATTGATAGTTATTCAAGGAGGAACCTGGCTGGGCTGCAAGAGAGAGGGGAAGGGTCTGTGCCCATCTGTGTTCACCTCTGGTTGCAGGGGGGCTTTGCTTTCCTCTATTCTCTTCTTGTGTTTGTCACCAGTATAGGGGACTGGTGTTGCACCCACCAGTTTTTGATGGGAATCCTATTGCTTCAGGGAACTTTACAGCTGCCTGTAAGACCACAGTGGAGTTCAGGCTGGTGCTACATGGGTTTCCTTAACCTTATGTCAACGTTGGCACGCAATCAAGACTGTCCTATTAGTCCTATTACTACAAAAGCAGCAAGACCTGGGCTTCAGGACAGGCAACAGCCCCGTGCTCTTAGAGACCACACCAAGTGGCTCAGTGAAAGCAATGGGATGGTGCAGACCTGAATGCCCATGGCTCTTATCTGGTCTAGAGGAATAGCCAGCAAGATGTTGGTGATGAAAACACTGGTTGTTGGCGCTGGGACAGAGCATGGGGGCAGCTGGAGGAGTGGTGCTCATATTTGTATATACACACACAGGGCTATGCAGATATGGAAGAGTATCCAAACCAGCGCGTCTGTGTTTAAAAACACACCAGATTTGTACACACCTTTATGCGTACTTCTCTATATTCCTTTACGTATCATTCTATACGTTCCTTTCTGGATAACTCTGTGTGTTCCTTTATGGATACTCCTATATATCTTATGCATAGAAGTACGTATCCTATTATTGTATGGAAGTGTATAGAGGCATATATTCTATATATTGTATAGAAGTATAAAATATACATTTATATACATTTTTATACGTGAGAATTTCCTAGTCCAAAAGAGGTAGGCAGCCAATCACAGAGCTGCTTCTCAGTCCAAAGGAAGCAGGCAGCCAATCGCAGCCTGAGCCCATGTGGATACGCGGGTTTTATGAACAGTGGGCCAGCCAATCAGAGACCAGTATGGTGTTTGCAGGCAGCTCCCTGCTGTCCTAAAATGGTGGAGCCATGTCTGATGGGGGTGTGGCCACTCCTGCGGCCAATCACAAGCGAGCATATGGCCGGTCGGCGGGGTCTGTGCGTGGCTCCCCTGCTCCACACCTCGAGGTGCCTCGGCCCCTCCAGGCCGTGGTGGGGAGCAGGGCTTGAGGGGGCGATGGCGGCAGCCGCGGGCTCAGCGCGCCCCATGCGCGGTGCCCCGCATGCCTCTGCCAGCAGGGCCATGGACATGGGGCATTCCCGCTATCCCGGCGCCTCCGCCACGTGTCAGGAGCTGCCTCCCCGCCAGGCGCACTCATGGTCTTGTCCATGGTGTTTGCAGGTCCATTCATGGAGCTGCTGGAAGGGAAGAAGAAACTCCCCATCTTCCTGCTCTTCTGTTTCGCCTTCGGAGCCTCTCTCTTGGTTTCACTTCATCACTGGAGGACTTCCAATCTGGAACACTACAGTCCCTCTCCAGAGATCACCTATGTGAGGAATGCCAGCACCGCACTGGCGGGCAGACGCAAGGTGACCATCCTGCTCTGGAAGTGGCCCTTTGGGCAGCACTTCAGCTTCACAAACTGCTCCCTGCTCTACAGCACCCCCAACTGCCACATCACCATCAACCGCAGCTGGTTCCAGGAGGCTGATGCTGTGATAGTGCACCACAGGGATGTGTGCAGCAACACGAAGGAGCTCTTCCAGCTTCCCAGACTCCCATTGCAGCGCTGGATCTGGTTCAACTTGGAGTCCCCGAGTCACTCGCCAAACTTACACACCATGGACAATCTCTTCAACTTGACCATGTCTTACCGGAGAGACTCAGACATCTTCAGCCCTTATGGAGAGCTGGAGCTCCTTAGCCAACCCCAGCCTTTCAACATCACACCCAAGACCAAGCTGGTGGCCTGGGTAGTCAGCAACTGGAGAGCTGACTCCCACCGGGTAAAGTACTACGAGGAGCTGAGGAAACACATCAGTGTGGATGTCTATGGACAGCATCATTTGCCCTTGCCCCAGGAGAAGCTCCTTCCCACTATATCCCAATACAACTTCTACCTGGCCTTTGAGAACTCACAACATGAAGACTACATCACTGAGAAGCTCTGGAGGAATGCCTTGTCCTCCGGCACCGTCCCGGTTGTCCTGGGGCCTCCTCGACCAAACTACGAGCGTTTCTTGCCCCCTGGCTCCTTCATCCACATCGATGACTTCGCCAGCGCCGCGGACCTGGCGCGGTACCTGCTGGAGCTGAGCAGGGATGCTGAGAGGTACCAACGCTACTTCCAATGGCGCAAGTGGTTGAACCCCGTGGCCGTGGCTACCTGGTCTCAGCACCTCTGCAGAGCTTGTCACTACTTGCAGACAACGGAGGCCAGGTACCAGGTTGTGACCAGTCTGTCTGAGTGGTTCGTGTAGCTGCTGTTTGCTCGGCTCACTCCAACCCTTCTGTCCTTGCTGACAGGTTGCATTCACAGGATGATTGATTCATGGAAAGAGAAGGACAAGAAGAGGTTTGAACCGAACAAAGAAGCAATAAGGTGTTTGTAAGCCTTTGTCTCACTGGCTGCCAGGTAGAGTAGTACATTTGATTTTTGCTCATCTATTAATCACCTGAACAAACTGCTGCGCTGGCTGTGGTATGGTCTTTGGAGAAGTTCACCTATAGAGACTGTAAACAAGCAGTTCTCATCAGCTTCACAGGCTGGAAAGCCAAGGCAAGAGACGAGGATGGGAGGGGAGATAGCAATACTCATCACCAACAGGTCTCTAGGACTTTGTATTGTGCAAAGGTGCAGCTCGAAGGAAGATGCTGCAGGAGGAACTGCCCATGCTCTTCTCCCCAAGTCTCACAGCCCCAGTCCTGCCCTTGCTCTGCCTCAGGCTCTCCCTGGCTGCCTTTTGGGTGCTGCATCAGGATGCTAAAGGGACAGAAAACAACTCCATTTCTTTTACAAGGCTGATTTTGGACAGGTTACAAACCAATGTGGGGTTAAGGAGGGGTCTGGTAACAGCAGACTGATCCAAGGAAGGTGTGAGGTGACAAGGGTGCCTCTGAAAGAACCTTGAGCTTTAGTGCCTGTGGCAAAGAGATGCTCAGGACCAGCACTCGATGAACCACCTCCTCCTCTGAACCATCACAACTCCTGGTAGCGGCTGATGCCTCCAGGCCATGCATTTGTAAAACCAGGGAATAATTGGCCTTTATTGAGCTTCCTGCTGCTGTTCAGGTCCTATCTCTGGAAAACGTTTCCTTTCCAGGTTGAGGAGCCCCATTGCATGGGGGCAGCGGACATGGCTGTGCCCTTCCAGGCTCCCTGCCCATACCTCTGGACGTGCACTTTGTTTTCCTGCCTGCTGCTGAGCCCTGAGCTGGGCTTTTCAAAGGTCTGTCCTGACCCCAGGGTGTTTCCATGAGGAAAACCAGCTCGGAGCCCGGCAGCGCTCACAGAGATGGGATTGTTTTCTCCATCAGCAGCACTGAGCACACATTTCCAACGAGTTCCCTGTGCGTTCCCTCCTGTGGTCACTTGGTGGGAGAGGGACCATCAGCAAGACCTTGTCTTTAGCACTGTTATTTTCATTAGCAGCCTTTGCCACCTCCATTTTTGCAGATCGTTTGGGTACATCGATCAGCACAAGCCTAACACCAAATCCTGCACTGAAATCTGAACCTTTACCCCTCCCATCATTTCCCTGTGCTCCTAACAAGACCTGTCTGGATGGGACCTTCCTGAGGCTCTTTAGTTTCTTCAAGAGCCCTCCCTGAACTTTAGCGAATCCCTTTGGAAACTCAGGTAGAAAGGTGCCACGTCTTCCTTAGCCATGTGCTTGCTGCTGCTTCAAGGAAGAACAATGGATTTGTGAGGCATCAATTTTAATTGCCAGTAATTGTCCCTGCCTTGTCTGCCTGCAGACACACACCTCTTCCCTTTAGGGTGTAGCTCCTGGCTTCTCATCAGCTGACCCTGATGTTCTTCCCATCCTTAGAGCCAGCTCAGTTCAGACCAGGTGGAGGAATTTGGGACTTTAACACTGCCGATTGAGCTGATACGGATGTGGACAAGGGATAAATAATATCCATTGGTCCAGGACATCCCCAAGCTGCAAAAACTGGGGGGGGGGGAAGAAGAATCTCCAAAGCCTACACAATGGAGCCATGAAGCATGGCTGAAGCCCAACCAGCCCAGGCTCAGAAGCCTCACCATGGAGATGAACCCCATCAGAACTGGCCACACCGTGGTGACAGCACACACTGGGAACAAGGAAACGCCGATGGTTTTGCGCCGTTGTGCAGGGAAGAGGCTGGAGTTAGGGAAGGGAAGGGATTGAGCTCAAAGCAAATGCCGGGGGCTTGTCAGGGGAGCACAAAACCAAGTTAGATCTGGAATTGTTCTGTTGAAGCCAACCTGAAACCTGATGTAACTCACGTGCAGAGGGTGGGGAGGAGCCAGATGGAAGCTCAGGGCAGCTTTTCCATGGAAAGAAATGCCATTCCAAGCGTGAAAGGCTCCCCGGTGGAAATGGTGACGGGAAGCCCCTGGCTAGGGAGGGTTTGCTCTCAAGCAGAAAGAGTGCTTGTGCAAAGCAGAACGATTCTCATGGCTGGTGACACACACCTTCGAGCCGTGGCCAGCCTCAAGGCGCCCATGTGTTGGGATGCACACGGATGGAAGGAGTGTTGAATAGCAGGAGATCACCTGAAAGAGACCTGGGCTCTTTAGCATGGGCTTTAAGAGGGATAAGGCTTGACACATGCATTTTGTAGACACCTGGCATGGTTGAGAGGGCCAATTCTCCCCAGGCTGGGCTATTTATCCTTGTGGAAATCCCTTTTCCAACTACAGGGCAAGTCAAAGAGAATTCATCCATCCTTGCTAAAGCCTCCTGCTGCGGCCGAGGCCCTTTGGGAGCATCCGCTCGGTGAAACAGCTGCACTTTGCCCTTGCCACCCTCCCAACCCCCATTCCTTTTGCTTCCAAGACCTGGGTTAATGTAACACCTATTAAAAGAGATTAATCCCATAGGGGTTTGGACTCTCAACTGGGGAGTGGCAGGACCAGGGTTGCTGCCTCTCCTTTTGCACTTAGGGCTATTTTGGCAGGTGAAGGCCAGCCAGGTTCATCAGCCTTATCCCTCTCTGGGATCCAAGAGCTGTTTGAGGATGTGGGGGAGCAGCAGGGACCCAGAGCCCAGCCAGCCTTTGAGGGGCAGATTTATGAACATTGACCTTATCTTCATCCCCCAAATTGTTCTGCAGCCTTCAAAAGGGCAACCAAAAGATGAGGTTTAGTTGTGCTGAAGTGTTCAGGGCTGGGGTGTTGGGAGCTTGCACCCGGACAGGCTTCAGGCATGGTCCTTGAGGAGGGGACATGGAATTGGCAGGACAAAAATCACGGGATCATGGAATGGTTTGGCTTAGAAAGGACATTAAGATCATTTAGTTCCAACTCCCTGTGCCTGCAAGGGGAGTAGAAACACAGCTCGATGGCTCCTTTTACAGCCCTGTTACAGCTCTGTCCAGGGCTGCACAAGGTCCTCTCCTGCAGTCAGTGCTAACAGGTTCAAACCTGGAGCCTGTGGATCTCACATTCAAGCTTCCCCTCGGTGCAGCCGTGCCTTGGGGAAGGGCTGTGGGTGACGTGGAGCCCCACACAGGCTCATTGAGTTAGGAGATGGGAAAGCTGACACCACACTTGGGAAACTCTGTAAGGGGGGGGGGGACTTGTTCAAGGGAAACATCTGGATGGCTGCGCCACGGGGGCCCGGGGCTGGGAGACTGTGCTGGGAAGTCACAATCTGGCTTTTGGGGCTTGCTGCTTCCTTGATGAAGTGGCTTTTCCGCCTCCTCACCCGGTTGGAGGTACCAGCACAAGGAGTTGCTTCGGTGCCTCGCAGTAAACCATAGAATAGTTCAGGTTGGAAAGGACCTTAGGATCATCCAGTTCCAACCCCCCTGCCATGGGCAGGGACACCTCACACTAAACCATGGCACCCAAGGCTTCATCCAACCTGGCCTTGAACACTGCCAGGGATGGAGCACTCACAACCTCCCTGGGCAACCCATTCCGGTGCCTCACCAAACACCCCAATTGACCCCAAATCGCTCCTCTTTTCCCCTAAAGGTGGTAGGAGGCAGGCTGAAGTGTTCCCAGCTCATGCTTTTGGGTCCAAAAAGCAGAGAAGGGGAGATCTTGATGAGATGATGATCAGATGAAGGGGCATTTCCCCAAGAGGTGCGAGAAAGGCTGCTCCTCATGGGAAATCAGCATGATAAGGACTTGAAAATGGAGGGTTTGGAGCAGTGATGGACTTCAGCTCTGCAGAGAGACCAGAGGGGAACCACGAGGAGAGGCAGAGCTTGGGAGAAACAGCTCCTCACCAAGCCTGGCTCAGCAGAACTTTGCACTTTGGGAAGGGAGGAGACAATGCTCAGATACACCAAACCCCTGAAATCAGCATCTGGAGCCTTGCAAGCTTCAGATTCCCACCATCCATCCCTGCGTTTGTCCTTCAGGATGTGTGAAGGGGCCTGAACCAGCCCTGTAAACTCCATGATTTCCAGCTTTCCTGAGCCTGCAGGCAGATACCCCCCGTGCTTTGGAAACCTGCTCCTAGTTTTGTCCAAGGAGGCAGGGAGAGGGAACATGGAACTATCACTGAGCTCCTGCCTTCCCTCATGGCAAAACCCCAACTATCATGTGGTAGTGATATAAGGAGAGGAATCATAGAATGAAAGAATAGTTAGGGTTGGAATGGACCTTAAGATCATCCAGTTCTAAATTGGGGCTGGGTTTGGTTCTTTCTAAGCCTTGCAAACCCCACACTTTTGTCTTCACTTCTATTTCATGTTTTGCTCTTTGAAGCCAGGCTGGCTTTATTTTCCCCCTGTTTTTACTGGGAGGCAAATCTGAGCAGCACAACCGGAGCGCTGAGGTTGAGCGCTCTCAGCATCCTATTTCCCACTTGTTATTTTTTCCATTTAAAACCCAAACACATGGAGACAGGACGTCACTGGAGAGAGAGCTGGGATTTGGAAAGCTGGGGCTTTAAAGCAAGAACCAGCAAATCTCCCATTTACACCATGAAAACCAACAACACGCACCTCAGCTCCAAGCAATCGCCCCCAGACTCAGCCCCAGCCCAGCTTCACGCTGTTGTTTCCTTTCTGGGTTGTTTTCCCCCCTTGCTCTTGGAGAAGTCAGATTTTTCCAAGCCTTAAAGCTTCACTTTGTGCTCTTTCCTTCCCTTCTTGTTTGCCGGCACAGGCTGGCAGGAGCAGCGCAGCGCTCTCCGGAGCGCACCCGAGCGCGCCTGCGGAGATTTATGAGGCTCAAAAGATGCTTCATAAACTATTTACAAAGTGGAGCTGCGAGCGTGAAGGTTTGCCTGGGCCACGAGAGCTGTCAGGCCTCTGGGTGGGCAGCAGAGGGGAATATAAACAGGCCTTGCTTTCCATTCCCCAACCCCCAACCAGGAACCTTTGTGGGTCCAAAGCAGTTTAGGTACAAGCACAGGACCTTGTGCCCATCCTCACCATGGCCTTTAGGGAGCTTCAGCCTGTTTTCCAGTGAAAAAAAGAACTTAAAGTCCTCTTTTTTCTGGACAGACCGGGGTGGGAAGGTAGTGATTTTAAAGGACAGGCATTTCCCTGCCAGGGACACTGATGCTCTGCACCTTAAATGCCATAATGTGCCTTAAATGAGGGTAATGGGCCTTAATTTATAATGACATAATTATAATGGGTGCTAATTTGGGGTAATTGTGTTCAATGTAGTCAAATGGAGGGGGTCATGTGTGTTAACTGGAGGTAACCCATGTTAACTGAGGGGTAGCACACGTTAAAAGGGGTAAATGCACATTTAAAGGGGTCAGCACCTGTTAAATGGGGTTAATCTGTGCTAAAATGGGGCTTCAACAGCAGGTCCCCTCTGGCTTTCATCCCCTGGGGAGCTACTGGAAATAAGGAGCTGGGGTGGGACTGGAGGGCTTGCAGCCACTGGGCCCAGCTCTTCCATTTTCCACTTTGAAACATGTTTGTGTCCTGAACTTGGCCGGGCTTTCAAATTGCAGCCTTTCATCCAGCCTGAAACATCATTCACCATCATCATCCTAATGGGAAGAGCACCAAACCCGGCCAATGCTGCTGCCGCCTTTGAGGTGTTTTCCATGTCAAATAAAATATGTGTCTAACCTCAGCACCGCTTCCAGAGGCACAAATGAGGCTTCTTTTTTCTGGCTGACCTTATCGAAACCTTGCAGTTTCTTTCTTTTTATTTTTTCCTGGGTTTTTTTACTGTGATTTGGCCAGAATTGGTGTGCCTTTGAGCCAACCCAACTGGAAGCACCTTCGCAAGAAGGGGTAGCACAGCCCCATGCAGGCAAGGTCCCAAATCATTGGTTTCATCAATATGGTTTTGCAGCAGATGAAAATTGAAGAAATGGAGCTGTTTGCAGGCGTGCAGGGAGCTTCCTAAAGGAAACAGGAACATAAAGCCAAGCTCCTGCCATCCTTCAGCCTGCCACATGGTCCTCCTTCGCTTTCCCATTTCCATCCCCATGTTGAGGCCATAACATCACCATCGCTTACCCATCAGTGAGAGACAATACATGGCAAGAAATCAATATAATCCTTTTATTTTCCCTTTGTCGTGAGTATGGAACAGCATCACACCCGCGTTTATGGTTGCTTAAAAAAATACCATCAGATGGCTTTGCTTCTCCCCCCAATGTTCAGAATACATGGTAACAACGTCGTAAATGTAAACTGCACTTGGCACCACTGGATCAATAAATAAAGTACAAAGAAGAGAGAGAAAGACAGAGCGCGTTACGTAGATGGCACGCTATGGGATCTAAATAAATAACATAAGTTACTTCCAATAAATAGAGAGTATCGAAAATATAGATGCATTGCATCAACCTCTGCAGATGGTCGGTCAGACCCGACAATACCAGAAGGGAAACAGGTTTATCCAGATGGTGCCGAGCGGAGCCACGGCTGTGAAACCAGGCTCCTTCTTGTCCTGGGTTTTTCCTTATTTTCCTTTATTTTTCCCCCTTTTTCATCCCCATCCCCCCCCCCCCCCCCCCTCCCCCCC
>NDXB01000866.1:128647-141835 GCA_002631895.1 Agapornis roseicollis
ATCCTTATTACCTTCACCCATGGCCCTTCTTCCCCCCCTCCCCCCCCCCCATCCCCACAGCTTGGACTGGGGATGTTCCCATCTCCCATGGGAACACCAGCATCCCCTTGGCTCCATCTCATCCCCTCTGGCCTCCTGAGAATGGAGCAGTGTTGATGTAGGGAAACTGAGGCATGGAGATAGGGCTGTGTTGCAGGGGGGGAATTGGCCGCAGCAGGTGAGGGTGGCCTATGGCCAGTGGTGCCAAAAGCACAAGGGGGTGTCCTCAGCTGAGCCATGCAGCCTGGCCAGGCAGGTTGATCTCTAATGGAAGGTGTCAGAACTGGATGAGCTTTAAGGTCCCTTCCAACCCAAACCATTCCATGATATCCACCTCCCGTCGCTCCAGCCAAGTTTCCTCACACTGGGGGTGGTATCACAGTGAAAGGCTGTGAGTAAAGGATTGACAAACTCAAGTCACCCCAGCCCGTGACACCTCTTTGCCTGGCACATCCCCTCTTGGGACATGGTGAGCCCCAGCTCCATCATCCTTCCTCCTCCCCGCAGAGCCCCAATGTGCTTTGGTGTCCTTGCCATCCTCTCACCCAGATGCTCAACCAGAGCCCAAATCCCTCCCCGCTAGCACAGGGACACGGCAGCTCCATCCAACCCAGCCAAAAGCATGACAACCTCAGGAAGAAGTGAATGGGATGCCTGGAGCATCCCAGCACGGCTGCAAGGCTGGTGGGACCTCGACCATGCAGAACATCCAGAGCAGTCCAGCCTGGTTTCTCAAAGCATAAAGCACTGGCATTTCCCTTGCAGGTGAAGTGCACCCTTACCTTGTGCCATTCCATTTCCTCCATCCAAAGCAGGTTGGATCTGATGGGAATTTACAACTGACCTTGCAGCCAGGCAGGGCAGCAAGGAATTGGGTCCGTGCTCCCATCAATGGGCTGCCAGGCATTAAATCCCCATCAGAGATGCTCTGGAAGCTGCACTGACTTGCAGCTGCCTCCCAGCCCCTTGTTTGATTCCAGCTCCTTACAAACTCCAAACATTTCCCCTTTCCAAAGAAAGTTTCCACCAAGGGAAAGAAAAAAAAAAGCGGCCCTGGTTCAGCAATTTTTTGCCAAACAGAATTTACCAACGGGGAAAAAAAAAAGTTTCTTTCCAAATGGAATCTGACAGGTTCCTGCTCGCGAAGAACACGAGGAGGGCCGGGAATGCCGCCTCCTTGCCAGCAAGCCTTTCTTTGTCAGGATGCAGCTAATTGCACATTAGCGAACCGTGATTGTCTGCCCTGTAGGTTACAAGGTAATTGTAGAACCCAGCCAGAGCCTAAATATTTTCAGCAGGGCTATAAACAATGCCAAGCTAGGAAAAGAATAGTTTCACCATATAAGGAGGTCAGGCCATGCGATCCTGCCGGGAACAGCCGTGGAGCTGGAGGAGATAAGCACGGGCAGCACCAGGTCAGAGCCTGAAGCTGGCTTGTGGGGAGCATCAGGAGCACCAGGAAGGGGCTGGGATGCTCCCATCCCCGTCTCCTTCTGCAGAGCCAAGGTGGAGCTGATAGCCCCATCCAGAAGGTGTGAGGAGGGTGATGGAGGAGCTGGGTGCGCTCTGTGTCCATCATCACAATTAGGTGAGCTCTGAGGGAGAAACTGTTCCCTGTGAGGGTGCTGAGGCACCGGCACAGGGTGATGGCCCAGAGAAGCTGGGGCTGCCCCATCCCTGGCAGTGCTCAAGGCCAGGTTGGACCCAGGGGCTTGGAGCAAGCTGCTCCAGTGGAAGGGGTCCCTGCCCGTGGCAGGGGTTGGAAGCTTTAAGCCTTACGTTCAGATTTCTCCTCTGAGATAAGAGCAGGAGCAGGGAAAAGGCACTGAAAACGCTCACCAGCATCAATCGGTTCCCAGCAAGGCAGAGGGGATGGGTGCCAAAAGGTGAAGGGCTGAGGAAGCTGCAGTTTGCTCTTGGAGACCTGGTGGCAGCTCAGGAATGAAGGACTCGAGGAGGAGCAGCAGCCCCAGGTGATGCAGGTGCAGGGCTTGGGCGATGGGAAGGGACCCACTTGCAGTGATGTTGGATGTGAGGACAAGCAGCTTTTGGCAGCTGATGCTGGGAGGTGAATGCGGCTGTGGACAACCAGGATGGGCTCACACATGACCTGGACCTTCATCATCACCTCCTGAGCTGCACTGGGGAGGGAAGGGCTGTGATCCTCAACCCATCCACTTGAGAAAGTGCCTCTGGCTCATTGCAAGCCCATCAGATGTTAGCAGAGCGGCTTCAGCCCTGCTGCACATCCCATAAAAGAGGCTGCTATTCCAGCAGCCAGGCAGCCTGGCCCCCACCCATCGCCAGTGACCTTTCCAAAGGCTGAAATCCCAGCTCCAGCATTCAAAACAATATCAAACCCCAACATTCCGGGCTTTGCCTTTGGTTTCTGTTGCTCTAAAAGGCTTTGGACCACGCGTGCCAGCCTGTGGTGAGAGCTGAAGGTCGGGCTGAGGAGAAAGGAAAAACTCACACAAAGAGAGGAATCGGAGCCGTGACTCAGCGGGGATGATGCTGGAGCTGCCCTTTCCCATCTTCCTGGTTTCCACATAGCTCAAACCTGCTCCCAGTGATGAGAAATGGTCACCCGGGGTTTGAGGCATGGGACACAGGTGGCTGCCAACACATCCTGGGATGGACACAGGGATTCTCCCCAGCTCCATGGAAGGCCGAAGTCTCCATCACCTGCCCCGCTCTCTTCCCTACCCAGGGCTCGCTGCTTCCCAGGCAGAGCAGAAACTGCTCCTTGTCCTGGAGAACTGGAAATCCTATGGAAAAGGAACCAACAGCAGCACGGCCAATTCCTGCCACTTAGTCTGGAGGGAGCAAGTTGATTGTCTTGGCTGCCCCCGCTGCTGCAGACCCCTCCATGCTCCTCTCAGCTTTCCTTTCGAAGGGAATCCAACAAATCCACCCTGCAGCCCTAAGGAAACTCTTCCAAGCCTCATTCTCCAGCAGAAATCCCATTAAACTCTAATCAATCCAGTCGTGTTTCCGGTTTTCTTCACTTCAGCATCCAAGTGTCAGCATTTCCGCTGCTTTTGCTTGCTAAATCCAAAAGCAGAGATCCCTTCCCTGCGGATGCATCACCTTTGCTCACAAACCAGGAGCATTTTGGGCTTCTCAGACTTCCCTCACTGCTCACACCCTTGGTTTTTCTCATTGCTCTTTTCTAACCCATTCCTGGTGCTTCAAGCAGGATTTGCTCCCAGTATCCACTGACTTGAAGCCTCAGCTCCTCGAGTCACGGGATGAGGAGGGGAAAGCAGAGGTTTCTCTTTTGTACCCTTCTTGCTGGAGGGAGAAGGAGGAGATGTGAAAACCCCAGCCCTGATGCGTCAAAGCCCAGGGACCAAGAGAACCCAAAAGACATTACATCCTAAGTCAGTGTGCCATAAATTTGCAGCAGATTCGTGCTTCCGGGCACTGATTTATTACTTTCAAGCACTTGGTCCCAGCCACGCTGTGCAAGAATGGATGAGGCCATGGAGAGGCCGAAGGCTTTTTGGCACCACAAAGCACTTGGAAAGACAAAGGCCTTGACGGGACATCAGAGAGAGCTTCCACCTGCCACACACTGTTTATTTGAGTGCCTTACATGGGAGCCAAGCTGCTTTGAAATCCCGGCTCCTCATGACTCATCCCACTGGAATTAAACAATTTCCATCCAGGCTCATGGGGAAGCAGCTCCAGAGGCTGCTGCAAAGCGGCTCCTCCAGCTCAAAGTCTGCTCCGAGGATGGTTGGAGGGGACAGGGATGGTGGAAAGCACCCAAGCAGGGCTCATTGCAAGCTCCTGATGTGCTCTGGTGGGAGTTGAGCCCCCAAAGAGCATCAGCGTGTTTGACCCCCCCCCCAGCAGGGCGGATGCTGCACTGTGGGTACCAGTTTGTAGCAGGATGCTCTAGGGTCAAACCAGCCCCAAAATGGCAAAACTGGCCCCAAAGTGGGCAGTGCTGAAAGGGAAAAGTAGCCCCAAACCCGGGTCTGAGTTGAACTGGGGTTTGCTGCATAAGCAGGGGGAAAACCCCCAACGTTCCCATCTCCAGCTCTGCTCCAGGGGTGATTCCTGGGACACTCGGAGCCACAGTCTCAGTGCAGACATTCCCTTGGCTGGCGACACAGGGCAGCAGCATCCGGGTGGCTCTCCCACAGCCTCGTGCTTTGAACGCCAAAGGCACTGATGGCCAATGGCACATCCCACAGCCCTGCTCATCCCTGCCCCTCCTTCTTCCCCTCGCCAGCTCTTCCTGCTCCCCCATAAGCAAAACCAGAGCTGCGCACGGGACACATGGTTCTGCTTTGCCTAAGTGAAAACCAGCCCAAGATGAGAAACTCCAAAGCTCTTCCCGCAGCCCCTATCCCCTCCCGAAAGAGCCCACCACAAACAAGCCAGACCCCGATCCCTGGGCCATGACCACAGCCTGCATCTGCTGGGAATTCTTCTTGGGGTGACCACCAAACCCTATCCCGGTGAGGAAACAGAGCTGGTCCCTGCCCCATGGGATGGTGGAGGGAGAGAAGGGGCCATGGTGGGGTGGGGGGAAGCATCTGCATTCCCGGGATGCGGGGAGCCCCTCGGCTGGCACGCCAAGCCCCGGGAAGCTGCTCCATTCCCACGCTGACATGACATTTACATTCGGGCTGAATTAGGGTTTACATCCCTGCAAACAGCTTGGGGGGGGAAGGGGGGAGGAAACCCCCCAAACCAAAACACAGCCCCAGCACCACGAGGGAAATGAGGAGAGAAATCAGATGTGGAGGCTTTGCCACAGCCGGGATGCTGCATCCCAACGTGAGCTGCGGGGCTGGGGGGCAGCTCTGCAGCCTGAGAGCAGAGCCCCCATCCGTATCCCCACCATTGCCCTCATTTCAGGCTCCAGAGAGTTCAAGCAGCTCAAAGGGAGATGGCACCAGGAGGTGGCAGGGATTTCAGGTACCTCAACTCATCCCACACCCCAAGGCACCCCCGGGGATGTGCCACACTGGAGGGCATCATCTCCTCCCCATGGGCTGTAGAGCTGGGAGTGAGCAGGAACGAGAGCCCCTGGCAGCCCCCACAGCATGGCCAGTGCCTTGTGCCAAGGAAGAGATGCCCTTTCCTGTGTTCCATGTTCCATATCCCATGCCCTGTATCCCTGATCTCCCAGCACCAACAGGAACTGAGAGGCTTTGGAAGCTCTTCCAGGAGGGGACGAAGCACATGGGGATGAAAACCTGATTTGTGCCATGGCCAAGGGGCACCTTGAAGAACCCACCCCTGCATGGCAAGGGACAGCATCCTCCTGCACTGAGCTGCACTGGCTGGATGGGCAGGAGAGGCCAAACTCACCAGGTTGGAAAACCCATCACCAACACCCTGTAAATCACCTGGCACCATCCCAGTGCTCCCAGCCCAGGAACCCCATCCCCAGACCCATTCTGGGGCTGGACCCCTCATGATGGTGCCAACCGCTCTCACCATCTCCTGTCCCTTCCATAGGGTTCCTGCTCTCACCATCCAGCGTGAGCCCTGGCGCGGTGTGGGGCTGCAGGGAGGCCATCGGCCCCATGGGATGCATCCATGGGAAGCAGCACCAGCTCCTTGGGTTCCTTCCCCGAAGGTCCTTCCTGGACTTTCATGACCTTAATGAACAGGGAAGATGCAGGGAGCTCCCGTGGGATGAATCCCGCTGCAGTCCTGCAGGTGCCCGCGCTTGGATCAGCTCAGCCCTGGCTGAGTTCAGCTGATCCCAGTGAGGGCACATAAAGATGATGATGTCCTCCTCATCTCCTATCCCTGCAGCTCACTCTGTGGCAGGGCAGAGGCAGAAACGCAGCTGCAATACCAATGAGCAGCAAAGGACAAGGGGAAAGCAGTTGGAATGCAGCACGACTCCCACTGCAGCGCGCAGGGACACAGGGAGGTGCCTGCACCGAGGTCTGAGGACACCAGGACATACCCAGCACACACCACCCCCCCCAGGCTACCCAAACAATCATTTAAAACCATCAAAGTGCCATAGAATCACAAACGGGTTAGGTTGGAAGGGCCCTTAAAGCTCATCCAGCTCCATAGGCAGGGACCCCTTCCACTGGAGCAGCTTGCTCCAAGCCCCTGTGTCCAGCCCAGCCTTGAGCACTGCCAGGGATGGGGCAGCCCCAGTGATTTTGAGGATCATTATTCCCCTTCCTTGGTGAGAATCAGCTGCAGGGTTTAAATCAGGGTGCTGTGGTCCCAGCTCCGGTCCCCAGCGTGTCCCTGCTGACCCTGGCAAGGGCAGCAAGGCCCCAGCAACCCAGCCACCTCTGTAAGCTGATTCAGTCAGCTGTAAGCAGCAGCGAGAGCTGCCCTTATGCTAAGAGATGAGTAATTAGAGATAAATGGTGATCAAATGCTTCAGGTGGTTTCACTCAGCGCATCAGCTGGAGCAGAGCAGGGCTTGTGGCTGGAACAGGGAACGAGGGGGGAATACAAACAGCAAACCCAACCCCACCGATGCAGCCAAACCCCGTTTGCTGATAGGCAGAGAAAATACAAGTGGATCATTCAAAATCACATTGA
This sequence comes from Agapornis roseicollis, assembly GCA_002631895.1. NCBI lineage: Eukaryota > Metazoa > Chordata > Aves > Psittaciformes > Psittacidae > Agapornis > Agapornis roseicollis. Next base: position 135,230 of record NDXB01000866.1, read on the forward strand.
ATCCAGGAGAGGTTTGTAGCCCTGGGCATAAAAACCCCACAAGCAGATCCCTACCAGCACTGGGCACCCATGGGTACTGCTGTGCCTGCATTGTGTGCTACCCAGCTCTGCTCCTCCAGCCCTAAGTTCCCCTCTCATGCCAAACCCTGATGTCTGGATGTCAGTTCCTATTTTCCCTGTGTGACAAAGCACCCCCTGTGCACTAAATCACTGCACGATGCCAAAAAGGGCCGGTTTGTTGGAGGAAACCAATTACTGTGGCTTGTTTGGACAATCCCAGTGCCTCGGGAAACAGGGCTGAAAGCTTTCATTTTGGCAGCGAGATGGAGCCCAGGCCCCAGATGTGCTCTTCTCTGGGCTGGTTTCAACACCGCTGGTATCTGTGAGCTGCCACAGGGGCAAAACCTCCTTCAATGGAGCCAGGAGGGAAAATACAGCAGGGGAAGGAGGGCGACGGGGCCCTAAAGGTGTCGTCTCCTCCCATTCGGGCCGGTTTTGCCATCCCTGGTTTGTAGTTTTCCTTCTCTGTGGATTTGGCTGGCATCACGGCATGCTCGCCATCCCCCCCCCGATCCCTAAGGGATGTCACTGTGCTGCGGTGTGCCTCAGTTTCCCCTTTGCAAATACACCCTGGGAGCTCGATGGCCCTTGAAGACTCCATGTGTTAATTCCTTATTTTCCCAGGGTGCCTGTGGGAGCAGAGAGGTCACCTGTGGCTTTTCCATGTGTCTCCAGTGGGCTGGCATGGTCCTTGCATTCCTGCTGTCATCCCTAAAGAAACAGATCCTGCCCTAACCCAGCATCCCTGCAAGCAGGACATGTTGAGCCAGAAACGAGCCATGCCAGGGGCAGACAGGGGAGTTACAGCCCTTGGATGCTCCATGAGGGATGAGGACCCTCTGCATCCCTCAACAGGATCCATCCGCATCTCTCAACAGGACCCATCCGCATCCCTCAACAGGATCCATCCGCATCCCTCAACAGGACCCATCCGCATCCCACAACAGGATCCATCCGCATCCCTCAACAGGACCCATCCGCATCCCTCAACAGGACCCATCCGCATCCCTCAACAGGATCCATCCGCATCCCTCAACAGGATCCATCCGCATCTCTCAACAGGACCCATCCGCATCCCTCAACAGGATCCCGAGCAAGAAGCACCGGTGATGCCGATGCCACCTCCAGCCCAGCAGTGGGAATTCCTCCCTATCTTCACTCCATTTTCCCCTCTCTCTATGTCTTTAATTCCTCTCTGCACAGAAGGAGCTGGTTTGTCAAGGCACCCGCCAGGGATTACAGCGCTTTTCTAAGGGCAGAGAGACCCAAGAGATGTTTGCAAATCCAATTTGCACTAAACCCTTCCAGTGGGATTTGGACAGTGCACAGACTAATATCCCATTTAGCATTTACTGTCCGACTCCAGCAGCAACTGCCGACATCTTGAACCACTTAGTGCTGCTCCAGAGAGAACAGATGAGGAATTCCTCCTGAGACAGCTACGGAGATGGCCTGGGAGTGGAGATTTTGGGTGGAGAAAGTTCCAAACTGGGAGATACTTGGGATAAAGAGGGCTGGAGATGATGGGAATTGCTGGAGGCAGCAGGTCAGCATCACCTGGACCTTTGCATGCAGAGATGCTGATACAGTGGTGCAGCATCACACTGACGGACACAATCCCTGAGCTTTCCCATCCAACCTGCTTGGGATGCCCTCAGGGACCGGAGCCTTTCCACATGGAAGAGCCACACAGCTTCCAGACCAGCAAAGCTTTGCCACCCGATTGCAACCAGGGTGTTGGTGTGCAGGAGAGCTGCGGTGACACTGACCTTCCCATCCCACTGCCATGCCCTATGGCTCCAGCTCCGATCCGATCGAGCTATGGATGAGAGATTGGGATCATTTATCCCACCCCAAGCCGATGCCGTGGTGCTCTCCGTGCTGCTGTAAAACACTGCAGCCACACAGCTTTTGTGCAGGGGCTGGCATCAGCAGCCAGGTCCCTGTCCCTCCACATCACCAGGCTGGGACAATCCCTCACACCCTGCCAGTGTCCCCAGCCCAGCAGGGAGCCCTGGCACAAGCGATGCCACCTTTCCTCCATCACCATGGCACATGCAGCCTGTCCTGCTGCAGCTCCTGAGCTGGCTTTTGGAGATGGAAAAGATCAATTGTTCTGGAATCTGCTCTTGGAGACAGGCAGGGGCCAGACCCCTCTCTTCTCCCACCAGTCCTCTGCCATGCAGATCCTATCAAGGCCAGGTTGGACACAGGGGCTTGGAGCAAGCTGCTCCAGTGGAAGGGGTCCCTGCCCGTGGCAGGGGTTGGAGCTGGAGGTGCTTTAAGGTCCCTCCAACCCAACCCATTCCATGACACAAGTGATGCTTTCCCAGGGCACAGCCCCTCATGCCCACTCTGTCCATTCTGAGAGGATGGCTCACACCACCCAAATCCTGGCTGAACCCTTCCAGCCTCTCCTTCCCCCCAAAAAACCTCCCTCAGGCACTAAACAGGCTCCTGTGTCCTCTGGTTTGGGGCCATGAGGTGATGCCTCTGGCCCCAGAGCATCGCTGCCAGCAGCCGCCTCCTGCATCCTCCTGCCACATGCGGCAGCTCCGGCACTGGCACCATCGCTCCCGGACGGCTCCATGGAGCTGCTAAGCCTCAAGAATGTGCTCTTAAACAACCAGCACCACTTCAGAGAGCAGCTGCCCTGCGAAACGGGAGGCCAGCCTCTTCCCTGGGACACCCAGAAGATGCTCGGGTTCAGACCCAAGCTTTCGGCTGGCTTTGGCACAAGGGCACAGCAACCCTGCCTGCCCTGGGGGAGGCAGCAGAGAGGGAAAACCCCACAGGGCCACTCCAGCACCTTGCTGGGACCATCCCCTGCCTGCTCCTCCCAGCATGGGAGCTGCCCATGGACCACAACCGCTGGGATGGACCCTAAGGATTCCGGAGGTGGTTTGCAGCCCTGTGGCACAGGGACAAGCTGCCCCTGCTCTGCTCCAGCAGCACAGTGGGAGGCTGCCTAGGGCAGCAACACTGGGGTCTCTGCCCTGTTTTATGGGGCCAAGAGCTCCTGTGCCTTCACCAAGCCCAACAGCCCCGTGTTTGATAGGGGAGGGTCAGGAAGCAACAAGAGCAGCAGTAAATGCACCCCATGCCAGCTCCACCTACACACAGCCAAACCCAGCAGGATTAAAGGCAAAAAGACCACCACAAGCCATGTAGAAGCTAATGGCCAGCCCTTCCTAAACACACACACCCCTCCCTCCCCCCCAAATCACCACCTATTTGCTTGTTTTAAATAGGCTTTGAAACTTGGCCTCCATTTGGGACCCATTTTTCACCCTGAGAAGGTCTAGGGTAGGCTTTACAACAGCTCACCCCTCTGCTGCAGCCTGGGAAAACACAGACCAAGGGCAAATCAAGGGCTCCCTAAAGCCCAGAGCCCTCCTACAGCCAGGTCCACAAGCCTGGACCCTGCTCAGCGCTGGGCATCACCCAGGACAGCTCACAGATGGCAGATCCAAGACCTAGAGGAGGTGGATGCTCCGTCCCTCCAGACATCCCAGGCCAGGCTGGATGTGGTTCTGGGCAACCTGGTCTAGATAAAGATGTCCCCGCTCATTGCAGGGGGGTTTGGATTGGATGAGCTTTGAAGGCCCCTTCCAACCCAAACCATTCCATGAGTCCATGATTCTGTGGGGTTTCGCTGCAAGAAAAGCTGCTGAAATAGGGAAAACTGCAACTCCTGCTTTGGATTATTGCAGCCTGGGAATGATGCTAAAGGAGGAACTTCCCCTCCTGGGCCATGTGCTGCGTGGGGATGTCAGCCCCTGAGCCCAGCCTCCCTCCCAGCAGCCTCCATCCATCCCCTTACATGCTTGGTTTGGACCAAGTTCAAAGGAACCCTTTTGTGCTGGAATCAGAACAGAATGTGGTTCCATCCGAATCAAAACCCTCCAGGAAAGCAGGGCCAATGGGACTGACATTGCTGATTAGGGGAGCGACACGCAGTGACGCGGCTGCACAAGGAAATGGTTTCTCCTCCTCATCCCACAACAATGCAGTGGCAAAGAGATTGTTTCAATTTAGCTCTTTGGATGTCGAGTTACAAAGTGAGCCCGGTTTGGGTTTCATGGGGAAAAAGCAATGGGAAGGAAACTGCTCGTGGCATTTCCCTGCCCGGGGCAATGGCGCAGGGAGTTGCTTTGTTTAGGAATGAAGCTCGAGATGCTCCTTCATGTAAGAGCACATCTGCACCATGCCTGGCACAACCAGCTTGGGTTTCTCCTCCTCTCCTTTAAGTTTAATGGAGAAATAATAGGCCAAATCCCAGGATAAGCTGGGCTGGGTGGGTTTTCTCCAGTCCAACCGGAGCAGACGGCTCACCCTGACCGAGGGACCAGCCGCATGGCTGCATCACTGCAGCAGCACTCCAGGGATTCCAAGTGATCCCTGGCATGGTGATAGTGGAAGACCTGGTTGGTACCCAGATCCTTGCTCCCTCCCCATGCTGCTGCCCCCGATGGGCTTAGTGAGGGCTTTGGAAGAAGGATTGTGCACATGTGCTTTATCTTAGATGAGCAATCATAGAATCATGGGTTGAATTGAAGGGACCTTAAAACTCATCCAGCTCCAACCCCTGCCATGGACAGGGACCCCTTCCACTGGAGCAGCTTGCTCCAAGCCCCTGTGTCCAACCTGGCCTTGAGCACTGCCAGGGATGGGGCAGCCACAGCTTCTCTGGGCACCCTGTGCCAGCGCCTCAGCACCCTCACAGGGCAGCACTGGTGCCTTATCTCTAACCTGAACAGCCCCTGTTTAAGTGTCACCAGGTTAAAAACAATGCTCAGCACTAAAACAAGGACCAGCCCTGAGCTGTGCATCTGCATCCCCTGCACCAGCATCCACATGGGGTCCCAGGATCCTCCTTCTTCTCAGCATTTCCCTCTGTGCTGAGGCTCAGCCCCACTGTGAGATGGTCCACAGGCAGGGGCTGACATCAACAGGCAGCTGATGGCTCTTTGTGCCCCTCTCAAGCCCACCCCTGCATGGCCAAAGCACGGGATGGGGTTTTCCTGGGTAGGAAGCTGCTTGTGCTGAGCACCTTGGGGACAGTGATGCGATGTCTGCTCTGGCCTATGCTCTGCTTAAAGCATCACGAGAGGTCCTTGACCTCAGAAAGTGCATAATGCACCCAAAGGTGGAAAACAACCTTAAGAGTGCACCCTGGAGCCCCTGAGCCAGGTAGGGCCACAGGGGAGCAGCCCAAGAAGGGCTTGGAGGGCAGGGTGATGGCAGAGCAGAGCTGTGATTCACATCTGCACCGTGGGAGGGCACTCAGTGCAGCACAGCCTGGGCTTCTCCAGCGCTCAGCACCACCCAGCCCTCAGCACCAGCAACGCGGGGTACCCAGGGAGAAGGGACACAGGAGCAGTGCCAGCACCTCCATGTTCCCCCCGCCTGTGTCACTGCAGAATGGACCAGCTCCTCTTATTTCCAGCCTAGGGGCTGGATGCTGAGAGGCCTGGAAGGGGTTGGATCTCCCCTTGCCCTGGTAAACCCTGTGGCTATGCAGCCCAGAAGAAGCCCGGCTCTGGTGCCGCATCCTGCTGCAAAGTAGCTGCAACCACACACAGATTGATTGCAAAGCAGGAGGGACGGACAGCTCGGCATTCCCTGAGTGCTGCAGCTGCATTGGGATGCGCTGCGCCTTCTCTGCTGCATCCTCCAGGCAGCACAGGAGCTGGACCAGGACTGAGCGAGAGCTCCGAGGACCAGCACTATGTAAAAGTCGAGAGGTAGAAAAAGGGAAATCTCATTTCTCCTCACCCTAAGCCCAGCCCTGGACCTGCTGGAGCTGGAGGAGCAGGAATAGGCCCCGCAGCTGCTGCCATAGGGTGACACTGAGGATGCAAATCTCAGGCGCAGCATCACCAGCTCTGCTCTGCAACCCAGAGTCAGGGCTGCAATGGGTCTGAACCAAACGCCCACTTAAAACCAGCAGCTAAAACACCAAACCCAAGAACTCAAGCTCCTAAAACCTTGCACAGAGCCCTCCTTTCCCTGCCTGATTTCTCTGCTCTGCTCCATGCAGCACCTTGTCCGCTTCTGCCATTAAATCTAGGAGTACCCACGACCCTGAAAACCTGAATCTGGGATCCACACACGATCCTGGCTTCAGCCCCAGGACTGCAGCACACATCCAGGGCTCCCACACCACTTCCACCAGCCCCTTCTCCTCCTGTGATAAACTGTACCCTCGACCCAGCGCCTAATTGTGGATTGGCTCCCGAAGCAACGATGGGATTTAAATCAGTGCCGGCTACAAGCTACCATATATGTGCAATGAAGACACCCGAGGTCTAGGTTGTTTTTATAAAGCCTCCGTGCAGACCGCAGCAAGAGTGGGAAATTCCCTCCCTCGATGAACTCGCCTCCCAGCCCCTGCTAAGGGCTGGAGATGGAAACCTCAGCTCGGCGGTGGCCGAAAGCCGGCGGCTGGAGCCGGGCGGAGGTGACGGGGTTGCAGATGCCGCAGATCCTTCCGTTCCTTAAACTAATATTTAGACAGGTTCCCCCCCCCCCCCCCCCCCCGGC
>NDXB01000866.1:141889-153891 GCA_002631895.1 Agapornis roseicollis
CCCCCCCCCAGGGAACAAACTGCACCCGGAGCCGTCCCTCGCCGTGTTTGTGTTCCTGCGTGGCGGGACACTCTCCAAGTATGAAGCCAACTCCTTCGGCAACGAGCGGGACATGAGCGGCGGGGCCCGATCCTGCTCCCCCCGCGCCACGCTCGGCTGCCCGAAGGACCCGGGCTCGGTCCCTTTTCGGGTCGCACCAGCCCAACCGCACCGCGCTCGGACGGGACGCGCGGCCCCGGGCGGGGGAAGCAAACAGCGGTGAAGCCCCTGCCGGGGAGGGGGGAAGAGGCTCCGCCGGGATCCCTGCGACCCCGCAGCGCCGGCCGAGGGGCAGGATCAGTCCCGCAGGTGCCCGGGGCCGCCCGCGGCGCTTACCTGGACGCCGGGCCGGTGCGCAGCGCTCAGCGGCGGCTCCGGGACGGGGACGGAGACGGGGACGGGGCCACGACACGCGTGGGGCCGGGGACCGCCATGGGCGAGCGGCGGCGCGGCTCGGGGCTGGCTCGGCTCAGCTGGAGCACGGCGCGGAGCGGCTCAGCGGGGGGGGCCTCGGCCACCGCCTCCTCCCCGCTGCGAGGGGCGGGTTTGGAGCCGGCCGGTTCCCCCGCCCCGCCCGGTCCCGAGCCGGGCTCCGCTCCGCTGCCGCTGCCGCTGCCGGTGCCGTCCCAACGCCCGCCCGGTGCCGCCCGCGATCCGCAGCTCCCCCGGCGGAGGCACCGGTCGCGTCTCGCAGCGGAGCCGATGGGGTCTGCCCGGCCCAGCCCGCCCCGCCCCGCCCCTCCCGCCCCGCCCGGGCGCGGCCACAGCCCCGGTCCTGTCCCGGAGCCCCCGGTTCTGCTCCAGAGCTCCCTGAGCCCCGGCGCTGCCCCCCGCATCTCCCCGCTCTCTGCCCGCGGTCCCACGGCAGCACCGCCGGGAGCGGAGGGGGGACCCGCGCAGGCAGGGACAGGCGGAGCAACGCGGAGCGAGTTGTCCGGACACAAGGGATGGGTTTGTTTCCTGTGCGAGAACCGAATCGTGGGGTTGGAGTCGCTCCCACACACGCGGCTCCCCCTTTGGGGAGTCCCAGCCAAGAAAGGTGCACCCAGGTAAAGTGAAACGCTGAGGTTTATGTTGGTCGGAGCTAAAAATCCTTGAGTGCATCCCATTTCCCTAAGGATTCTCATTAAATTACACTTTCCCGGTTATTAACTAATGTTCTCCCTCTGCAAAATACTTTGGGTTGCAGTTGCATCCCTTCATCTCATCCCGAAGGTTCCTTTTCTCCGGCAGCTTCCTGGTTTGCAGAAGAGAAAGAAACATCCAGAGGGCATATTCTGCCTCATGCAAACATGTCGCGGATCCCTGCAGGGCTGGGGAGGATGGACCAAGGTGACAAACATCCCAGCTCCGTGCTCCTGGCCCCAGCCCAGCTGATGGATGCTGTAACGGGGCAAAGTTGGGAGAAGTTATTTCTAATAACAAATGAAGCAACCCAGGCATTGGTGGGGATGCCGGGGAAGAGCCAGGGACACTGCCTGCTTCATCTCCTAATGAGACAAACCCTTGCCCAGCCTCATTCATCCCCACATCCTCACCCTGAGGCTGGTGGGGCTCATTTAAGCATCGCTATCACTCCCCCTGCTCCTCGTGGGTGGGTAAAGGCACTCACCTCGGGATGAGCGCAGGAAGACACCTCAGTTTACAAAATGCAATGCAAAGCATCACTGCTCCTTGGTTAGAAACGGGACAGTTCCTGCTGCTCTGTGCCCTGCCAGCATTAGTTAACAGCCAGCTTGTGGGTACCGACAGCCCCTACCCCTCTTGTAGCCTCTTTGCAAGCACCGGCGGGTGCTGCAGCCCCAGGTTTAGAGCTGGGAGAAGCTTTTTGATGTGGGAGACAGGCAGTAGGTGCAGACAGACACGGCCGCAAAGCTCGGCTTGATGATTTCCTTTCATCGCAACCCCCCCGTTCTGCAGCTCCCCCAAAGCGGGTTTGTTTGGAGGCAGGGCTGGAAGCAACGTGATCCCTGCTTCCGTCTGCGTTGTGTAAGCCGGAGGGGTGCAGGTCGGGGCAGGCGGCGTGCGCCGGGCGGGGGAGGCACGTGTGTCCCTGCTGGGGCACCCCAGGCACCGCACTGAGGCTGCAGAGGCTTCGGCTGTGCTGGAAACCATCACAGATGCCACAGAGCGAACAAACAAACAGAGAAAAGGCCCAAAATAGAACGGTTCCAAGTGGAAAACTGCGTGCGAGGCATCCTGTTTGTACGGGGAGCTGGGGAAGAGGAGAAGACAAAGGGGGACGTGAATGACTTGGGGAGAGGGGCACATTGAACCCAAGCTGGGTGCCATGCTGGGGGTGGCAGGTCTGACCCACACCGGAGCAGAGCAGGGGGAACACCCAGCCCCATCCCTTGGGGCAGTTTGGGGGCTCAAGGAGGAGCTTGTGCCAGTGCTCTGGGCACAAGCAGCAAGCAAAGGCTGGGAGCACAATGGCCACGCTTGGATTTAATCAACCCAGGAAAGAGCAGCAGAGGAATGAATCCTTTGGACATCCCAACACCCGGGGTGCAAGGGTGGCTTTGCACCTCCGAGGGAAGGGAGCCCATCTCTGCCTCCAAAAGCCCTCCAGCCACGGTGGCAGCATGGAGCAGCCTGGAGCAAGGAGGAAGGAGCCCAGCCAGGGCTGGAGCCAAGCGGGAATACAACCCAGATGTGTCTGCTTTCATCCAGCTGTGTGTCTCCAGGAGCCCTCTTGCAGGACTGGGGCTCGCAGGCATTTTCAGGCCACATCCCAACACAGATCAGGGGGGATACTGTTGCACAAAGGCCTTCATCTCCCAGCTTGGGATGCTGATGGCCCCCAGTGCCAGGGGTGGCTGAGCAGAGCATGGAGCAGGCACCAGGCACTGTTGTGGCTTGTCCCAATACAGCCAGGTTGGACACAGGGGCTTGGAGCAAGCTGCTCCAGTGGAAGGTGTCCCTGCCCCTGGCAGGGGTTACAGCTGGAGGAGCTTTAAGGTCCCTTCCAACCCGAACCATTCTGGGATTCTATGAATTCATGGTTCCCCAGCCTCTCCTCCATCAGCCCTAGGGCAACACTGAAGCCATTTACAGAGGGTGCTGTTGGCACAGGGCATTCAGAGAGGCAATGGCCATAAGAAATGGAGGGATGGGGACACTTAGTGCTCCCTTAATGGCTTATTCCTTCTTCTGCCTTCCTAGTGTTTGTTTTTGCAAGTATTAATATGCTGGGACTGTTTCCTTTAGAGCACATCGGGTCTGGATGATTCCGCTCTGGGTCTGGGATCTGGGTGACCTTGGCTCATCAGGAAACCTTCCCAGGAGCGGTCTCTAGATCCTGACCCAGGGATGTCCCGGTCCCTGTGGCCCTGACGCAACGAACCTGGGTGCTGTGCGATGGTGGGACCTATGGGGCAGGCAGCAGCGATGGTGCCCCTGAAGGGAGGAGGGTTCACCTTGCCGTGCCTGCCTGCTCTGCAGAGCAGCGTTGCATGACACCCTCCTGCTCTGCAGCCCGCAGAAGGCAGCGGCTCTCCTGCCAAACCCCTAGTAGCTGCTAAACAAACAGTTTAATGCAAACCAGCCTCAATGGAGCAGGAGCAAACGTGCCCAAGAAAGCGTCGAAGCCATTAGAGAGCCGCAGCGAAAGCACACGGCGTTGCAGAGGCTTTGCCGAGCGCTCCGGGAGCACAGCCCGCTGCAATTTACATCTTCCCTTCTAACTAACATTTTCCTAATGACGTGTGTAATATGGTTTGGGATGCGCAGCTTCCATCCCGCCACGCTCGCTAAGAGCCCAAATGTCAGCCTGTCCCCACACCTCGCCTTGTGGGACCTGACAGCGTTGGTACCAGCATCTTCTGCCTCCAGTCATGAGGCTCCGAGATCCACAGTGTCATTGGGTGCTTCCAGCTCCCAGTTGGAGTTGTTTGGTAGCAATGACATCTCCGATATCTTCCTTACACAGAGCCAGCAACGGCCTTATATTCCCACATCGTTGGAGCCAGGGAGGGATGTGCAGGTGGATGTTACCTCTCACTCGCCCCATCGACCTGTTGGGAAAGGATGGAGTTCGGGGACACGATCTGTATCGAGATGTTGTGATCCACTGGGACAGAATGAGACATTGGAACCAGCCTGAAAATACATGGTACATAATGCCACATCCCAAATCCCCTCTGAACAAGTGTCCATAAACACTGGGAGGGGGGATATCTAAGCAATTAAGTCATTTGAAATGTCAAATAGCCCATGGACCCCACATTTGGACATGACAGATGAACAGAAACGTAGACATGAAAAATTCCGGAAAGCTAACAAAGGAGCAGTGATTAATTTCTCTCTGTTCCAGGGCAATCGCATTATATACACACAAAGGAGTCATAAAAATTCCAGGATGACGGAACAAAATCCTTCCAGAGCTCCACAGATAAAATACAACCACACTGGAAGGAGCTGGGACTGGCCAGGGAAGGAGCACGCCTAGGGCTGGCTCCTAGACATTGTGCTGGATAAAACACCTTCCCTGGAGGATGTGAGTGTGAGATTCCACCTGGTTGAAGTCCTGGTGATCATAGATGTCATGGCCCAGCTTGAGATGGGACAAATCCTTGCTGACGGCGGGGCTCAATGCAAGCGTCCTCATGTGAGATGAGCTGGGCATTGTAAAACCCAGTCCCCATGCAGGAATTGAGGGTGTGGATGCATCAGTGGTGGCACAAGCAAAGGACAGTGCAGAAGATGTCAGGAAGGAAACAGGTTACAGAGGCCAATTTAAGACTCCCATGGAGCCCCAGGAAGCATTATGAAGGCAAGAAAATGAAGGGATAAAGGCAAATCGTTTCAGTCCAAGAGGGGAACTTCTTTCTTCATTTAAGAGAAGGATATTCCAAACCAAAACCACAAAGCAAATATCATTAGAAGAGGCCGCGGTGCTGCTCGGTGACTGTTCATTGCCTTTTTGTGGGATGTTTTTCATCAAAACAGGCTGGGTCATCTGCAGAATGGATTAAGGAGGGTGCTGAGCGGTGCCAGGGGCAGGGCAGGGGGTGTTTAGGGGCTGCCCCATGGGCCACAGACCCTGAATGATGAGAAAAGACCCTCTGAGTGCAGCAAACAGCCCCCTTGGCTCTGCAGTGATGGTGCCCTGGGACAGGCAGCCACAAGCAGCAGCAACGAGGAATGGAGGTCCCAACATCCCAGCACCTCCAGGAGGTGCATCCCAAGTGACCCCGTCCTCATTGGAGGCTGCAGCCTGGCTCTGAATACACTCCTGGCTGCTCCACAGCTGGAGCAGTGAACCCATCTCATGGGGACATCATTCCCTTATCCTAATGGGCCATGAAACTTCAGCTCAGGACACCCAGAGTCCTGTCTGGGAAAAGATAGAGAAGAAAATGTGGGGCCTGGGGCAAAATGGTGTGAACCAGCTCAAAATGCATCAGAACAGGAGGGGTGGAACAGGGATGCGGGGCACTGGCCTTGCCCATGGTGTGGGGGACCAGTCATGGATGCTGTACTAGGGATCTCCATGTCCCTGTCACCTGGAGGCGATGGCAGCAGCTGTGCCTTGTGCCTTCCCCATCCCAATGCTCCCATTCTCCATCCAGGAAAGGAGCCAGGCGAGAGCCGTGGCAACTCTGACACAGAGTCAACAGGAACCAGCGAACTAAGAACTTTCTCCTGGAATTCTCCAGGGAGGGAAAAAGGCTCCAGGGCAGCTCTGCTGCCATCAACCAGGCTCTCACTGCAGCAGAGCCTGCTCCAGCCCAGCCTGCTCCTCCCATAGGACTGATGGCATGGAGGGTTGTGCCAGACCCTGCTCTCCCCGTGGCCACACCAGCCTAAGGATGGATCTTGGATACCAGCCTGGGAAGGTGGGAAACAGACACTGGATTAATCCTGTTTGCTTTTGTTTGACAACCCCCTTGAAAAACCATTTTGTATTAGAACCATAGAATGGCTTGGGTTGGAAAGGAGCTTATGATCACCCAGTTGCAACCCCTCCCCGCCATGATATTAGGCCCAAATCCAGTGGGTTCCGAAAGAAAATCTTCTTTTCTTTTCTTTTTAATGGGAAAAAAATCCCCGCAGGAGGCAGGTTCCTGCGCTGGGTGTGAAACGCATCCCCCCCTTCCCAAGGCTGTCAGGGACAGTCCTGCTCCTTCCCTGCGAGCAAAGGCAAGGCTGAGCCCTGCTGCTCAGCAGGGACTCAATTACACACATGGAGCTGCCCCGGCTGCAGCGCAGCCCTGAGGAGTTTGACACAAAGTTGGGAAGAAGCCAAGAAACTCCTAATTGGAAGTGGTTCCCGAAACGCCCGTCAGTGGGGTCTGTGCTCAGGGAACCCTCCTCTGTCACCGTGAGTTACGAGCGCGCTCGGCATTGCAATGAGGCAGGGGAAATGTAAGCATGGGTTTATGACCCCCTTTTCCTCCTGCCCGTGCTGTGCAGCGGGAGAGCGACGGCTCTGCCTCTTCCCAGAGGCATCTCCCTGCTCCGAGCACCGCATCGGGTTAGGAGCAAGCTCCAGCTGTAAGAAACCCTGTCCCCAAAGGTGAGTTGCAGCCATGGGCTGGGCAGAAGGACACAAGTGATTGCCAGCAGCGATCACTCACCTTCTCCCCATAGCATGGTCCAGATGGGATGCTTGGAAGGAGCTGGGATGCGGAGCTATTGGGGACACAAGCCATGTGGGTCACCGAGCAGGGTTGTTGAGAGGAGAAGCAAGAAGTGCTGTAGCATCACCAGTGCTCCCATCGAATGTGTCTCAATGCCAGGCAGCAGGGCTATCCCAGACACTTCTTCTACCTGAACCTGGACCATCGTGGCCAAGCTGTAGCCCCCAGCAATCCCCAGAGCCTTGCCTTGGGCTCTGCTCTGGAGCAGTAACAGCCACTGTAAAGCATCCTGCCTGCTGCAGAGCTACCTCCACTGAGGCATTTCACACCTCCTCGGGCGGGAAGGTCACACACCAGATGTTCCCCATCAGCAGTCAGATCCCAGGCCATTTTATACCGGATTTAAGCCCCCTTCATTTTCTCAGAGGCAAGCGATGCTTGTTCTTGGAGCAGTGTTTTTTGGCTGGGAAGGAAGGGGGATAAACGCTGATGTACAAGGAGTACTATCCATGGGATGCAGACCAGAGCCTGACTTCCCTTGGTCTCTTCCAAAACAACTGCTGGCAAGCAGAGGTGCCTGGCTCTGTGTTAGCATCCAGGACATTGTGTTAGCATCCAGGACACTGACCCAACCGGCCACCACAGCTCAGGGTACCACAGACAAATGGGTTTCAGCACCCGCCCTGCTAGAGCAGGGATGCAGGCAAAGCTGAGCTCTTAATGCCACCAGGAATGGCTCAGCTCCTTGCTGGAACAGTTTTTGTTCTGGTATCAGCCACCCACAGCCTTCGGGAATGCAGGGATGGGTCCAGCCTCATCCCTGGTGCTGGAACTGCAGCAAACAGAATCTATGTCCAAGGGAAGGGGGTCAGCATTAGGTAATATCCCTTCAGGCAGGAGCAGGCTCTGCTCCTAGCAGGACATCCCTTTGGGAGCTCGGAGCAGCAGACCTCAGCCTTATGGATGTATCTGCAGTCACAGGCTTGGGGGCTGTGGGTCAGAATTCAGTCTGCAGCAGGATCAGTGCCAGTGGCACAGGGAGCAGCTATTGGTACTGTGGTGACAGGTAGGAAGCATCAGCTTAGAGCAGAGTCTTGCACTGCAAGCACAGAGGTGTTTTTGCCCCAAAGAGATGCAAAGCAGTCAGAAAGAAGGACCTTGGGCATCGGGATGCAGGAATAACCCAGCCTGGGAGCTGAACTGAGCTGTGTCACTGCGAGGAGAGGTGGGGGTCAGCCCTGAGACAAGGGCTGGAGGGGACACACAGGCAGTGAGCGGAGGCAGGTCTCTCGCAGCACATTTAAACCCCCCCTCAAGCAGATCTGCAGCGCTGGGCGATGCTGCCTGCCCTGGCCGGGGCACGGGAGCGGCTGCACACACGCAGGATACAATGGATTTGCTTAAACCTCCCCACACCCAGCCCAGAGCCAAAGCACCCTGCCCCCGGGACACGCAGAGCAGGAGCCGGTTATCTCCCTTCCTGAATGTGCCTCTGTTCCCGGCAGAGCCTTCCCGTAGGGCCCATGAGCCCCAGCTTTGGGCCAGGCTTCCCAGCGCTGGCACAGGGGGGATCCCAGCCTGCTCCTGCCCCTCAGCTTGGAGCCAGCGCTGCTCCTGCTGGGAGATGGTCGGCAGCGCATGGGGATTGCTGCTGCTGCAGCAGGGACAGGCAGCGTCCCAAGGGTCCCCTGCCGAGGGCAAATCCCTGCTGAGTGCAGGAAGGTCCCTGGATAGGAGGCATCTTAACACACACAGCGCTGGTGAAACGCATGCGAGCCCATAGGGAAAGCTCTGTGCTCCATAAAGGCATTTCAGCTCCAGCCTTTCCTAGCCCTCTGGGCTGACATCTACCTCCCTCTGCATGTGCCAGAGAGCACCGCACACCAACTCCCCAGCCAATAAATCCTCTCCAGCATTAAAGAGTGCGGGTCCCAGTTAATTAAATGAGCACAAGCACCACCGCCGTCCCCTCAGCAATTAGAGAAGTGGGTGAGTAATTAGATGGAATGTTAATTTAATTTCCAGGAGGGGGGAAAGCCAAAGAAAGGAAAAGGAGGAGGAACAAATAGGATTACATTTGACGAGAGGGAAATTGAAAGTCACTTAATCATAGAGCAATTAAAGTTCTCCAAACTACGGAGCTAGGAAAAAACAACCCCAACAACACAGAAGGACAGGACCACCAGCATGTATTGTGGATGCTCACCCAGGTAAGGTCCACGCTCTAAGCCCCCTGTGTATGTGGATTTGTATTACACCCACCTCAGCTTAGCTTTGCCTTTCCCCTTCCTTAGGGAACAGGGAGAAGGCTATTGCCTTGCAAACAACTGCCTCATCCTGGCCATACCTCCAGATAATGCTCTTATCAGCCTTCCTCAGCTAAGCAAGATCAGTTGTCCTTTGCCAGGAGCAAGAGGAATGCAAGGAGAGCAACCCCTGAGCCCTGAGCCTGTGCTGCAGGGACACTGGGGCTGGTGGGACAAGGCATGGACAGGCAGCTCCAGTGCCACCCCACACCAGCACCGGGCTCTGAGCGGCTGCATCCCCCATCCACGTGCCCTCCCGGTGGATTCTCTCCTCTCTCTCTGTTTTCCATCTGTTTCTGGTTTAAACGTTGCTTTAAAACCATTTAGAGCATCAACAGGTACCAGGTTTCACCCAGGACCCTTCCAACACACCATGACAGTGATGCCCGGAGCCCATCCAAGGTTTTGCTAGAAGGACTGGAGGCTGAAGTGAAAAATCCCCCCTCGGCCATAAGACATGGACAAAACCACCAGGAGCAATGGTATCATTGAAGGGGCCAGAGCAGCCCATCCCATCCCTTTCCCTTTCCTGAGCTGCCTTTCGGGATGGCACATTCCCCATCCCCTCCGTGCTCAGCGGGATGCAGGGATGGGTGCCAGGCTCTTGGGTGCGATGGAGCTGCTGGATTTGAGCTCTCAGTGGCCTCCTGCCTTATCCGAGCCCGCGGCAAGGTTGGAGATAAAGGTGGGTTTTGTTCCGTTTAATTAGAGCTGGCGTGGCAGAGCTGCCTGCTGCCAAGGGCTCACAGGCACATGCATTAATCCGCTCACCCTTGTCACTTGGAGACAGCTCCTCAGCAGCAAAGTGAGGAGCACAGAGCCTCAGCAGCACGGAGAAGGAGGGGAGAGGGGATCAGGGGAGGTATTTGCTCCCTGTTGATGCCTTCCCCCTTTTTCTCCTGCCCAAGCATCACCCTCAGGCTCCGACCTGTGAAAACCAGAACTCTTTCAGCAGCAGGGATGGAAGACTCAAACCCTCCACCATGAAACCATCCAGGGCTACGGCAGCAGTTCTGCAGAGGGTAAAACAGGGAGTGAATGCCCCTGCAGACCTCTGGGAAGCAGCAGATGGTTTGCTAGCACGAGAAGTCTGCTTTTATTACTGAAAACCACTTGAAATAAAGCAGAGCAGAAGCCTCGTGCGAACGCCCTTGCTGCCGCTGGGCTGCAAACGCCCCTGCTAATTCCAGCACCACAACTCCCTGCTCTTCGTTACCATGTGCTGCATCCACAGCGATGCAGGAGGAGGAAGAAACCCCTCTTTCCCACCAACCAGCTGTGTTCAAAATGCTGTCTGAAGGCTGGAAGCAATCACAGCAGTGAATGGAGCAGGCGCTCCGATGGTCGCTCAGGGTTAAGTTAGCTGCTCCCGGCTCCACTGACACGGCATGGGGAGGGTTTAGTGCTCTCCCTATCTCCAGCCACCAGCCCCATGTGGCCACAATCCAGCCTGGTAGGACTGGGTGCTGCAGCAGGTACAGACTTGCTCGGGAGAGAAGAGCAGGGGAAGAACTGGGGCTGAGCCCTTGGGAAGGCTCAGGGGGAACAACTGTGGTCACTCATGCTTAGGAAAAATAAGGGGAAACTGGGATGGATGAAGAGGAACTGGGTTCCTAAGGGTGTCCAGTTGCAGGAGGTCTATGGGAGCCAAGGGGCAAGGAGGTAGGGTGGAGAGCTGTAAACACCCCTGCAGGCAGGGGATATGCAGGGATAGAGGGGGGTGATTTAGGCTAGGGATCAACATTTGCACTGGTGCAAACAGGCACTGTCCGGCTGCATATAAACCTGGAGGAGAGCTCCCAGTCATTAGGGAGATAGAAACAGCTTTGCTAGGTAAAAGCCTGGCTGCTTTGGAGTAAAGCCATACAATCCATGGGCTCCATTCCCAGAGCCCTTTCCTCTCCATCGGCTCATCTGCGTGACCCCCATAGACAGCCTGTCCCCAATGTGCTCCCTGTGGCAGCACCTGCACCCAGACTGTCCCAGTGCAGCATTCCCTGGCTTCACTCCTGTGTTTCCTTTGAGCTCCAGCACACCATTGTCCCAGCCTGGGTTTAGGGAGACAAGTGCAGCATCTCCAGCAAGTCCTGCTGCATCCTCCTCCTTGGGGCACATCCCCTTCCAGCAGCTCAGGGGCTCACTGCCATTCCCAGCTCATCCCAAATCCCCTATGAAGAGGAAATGAGTGTGTGAGCTGTGTTCTAAGGTATAAAGGTCTGGCCTGTGTAGGTGAGGCCATGCCAGGCTGAGGTGCTCTGCCTGCCTACATTCAGGATGCAGGAGAGAGGCTGGATCCTGTCCTGCATCCCTTGGCAATGCCCCCTTGCCTTGGGAGATGTGCCATGGACCATCCCCAGGAACCCGGCAGGGGAAGGGCAGAGGTGATTCCTGCTTGGCTGCACTCCGTGGGATAAGAAACTCATCCCTGGCTTCAAATAGCCCAGAAAGGGAGCAAGGGGGACTCCTGCCCAGCAGAAAGGTGTCCTCACTGTGCAAAACACACAGAGAGATGCTTCCCTTTCCCAATTCCAATCTCCTGGGGCTGCTCCTGTGTGAGCCCAGGGCAGGATGCTGTAAAATGAAGTATTTGCTCCAAACGCATCCCATTCCGGTGGGGGGACAATGACACACAGGATCTGCTCCCGGTTGCACAAGCTGTGCGTGCCTCCAGGATGCTGCTGCTCTTTGGGGTTTATTTACTTTGCAGTAATTATAATCAGGGCTCCTTGACAGAAGGAATCCCTTTGCTCTGGCTTTTGGGCCCCCCTGTTCTCAGAGCCATTTGTCAAGACAAATCCTGGGAGCACAGGAATTAACAAAACACTGGGTCCAGGGAAATGGAAAACAGGAGAGAAGGAGGGTGAGGACCCCCCCCAGCCAACCTGGACCACATTTGCCTCTGGAGAAGATGCTGGAGAAGGAAGCTGGGAGCACGGAGGTGTTTCTGTGCTGTCAAAGGGGATGGTGCAGCCATGCTGCACCTTTTAGCTGTGAGTGAGCAAGCAGCCAGTCCCATCCCAGCAGGGAATGGGTCTGTACAGATGGGGGGGGGGGGGCATCGCCCCTGTGGGGG